>JACXGI010011871.1:0-12586 GCA_016801175.1 Esox masquinongy | reverse complement strand
GGGAAAGCAGATGTCCCCTGGGGGCCTTTGGGGGTCGACTGTTGTAGTCTTTTTTGTCCAGTCTAAGCCACGTTACAATGAGGAAGCAGCAGAAGATAAGAGCTCATCCGTAAAACAGCAGTCTGTGTGGAGATGCTGGCCAGCGTCCCGTTCCAAGTCCCTTGTGAGTTAGAGCAAACACAGAAGGGACCGACGTGTCGGGTGAGTGATTGAGAGGACAGATAGCCAACTGGCTCTGAAAGAAAAGAAGTCACCCTCAGGTCTGTTTCTTGTCAGGACAGGCTAAGCGGGCTATAGGAGTGAGAGGAATGTGTGGGAGGCTTTATTAAATGCCTCCATTGTGATAACTGTCTGTGGATTGCTCGCAAGGCCTGTGTTCTAGCTGGTGCTGTGTACTTCCCCAGTCAGATCTCCCATGAATACAATGTGTCAGGGAAGCAGAGTTAGTCACAAACTTGTTGTCTCACATGTTTCCAGCTGAGGAAGAGATGGAACTTTGTGCTCTCATTTACAATAAAAAATAGCGGAGAACCTTTATCGAGAACAAGATTAGCGTCAATGTCACTCATTTCAATCTGAGAAAATAAGTTTGCAGTCATAACTTGGAGCAATGTTCATATCATGTTTTTGAAGAATAAAAAGTTAACACTTAAATGTCAATTCAATGGCTGGAAAATTATCATAAAGTCCTACGGAATAGCATAGCTAATAAAACAATTAGCAGTTGTTGAGAGAGGATCAATACATCCTCTCTCTACATGGCCACAAACTATCATGCCAACAGCCAATTTTCTTGCAGACTAGGAACCATGTTAGTTGGCTAAGGGTACAGTACTCCTAACAATTTCAACATCAGGCAACTTTCCCATGACCCTCTGAAAATAAATGATAACAAAGCTAGGGTATTTTTGAGCTGATGCACTTTCGGAAGATACAGTAATGGTCTGATGTACGTCGATAAGAGGCAGGAGTGTAGCCTTGTCTGGAAACTATATTGGGGAAATGTAAATCAATAATTCTAGCAGGAGAGGTGAATTTCATTCTTTAAAGCAGTAGAATATACGGATATCCACCTACATAACTGATCCTATATATATATATATATATATAGGCTGTAGGTGACTCATTCACCTTTAGACAGGTTGCATTATTTTGTACCTGGCCCCTGGTTGAACTATGTACTGACCACCCTCTAACATAGCTTCAATAACATACAGCATGCTTTCCTCAAACTCCAACTACTAAATTCTAATAAAATGTCTGCTCTTTAATTGGAAAGTACCTGCCCTCCCCACAAACATCCTCACCTTAGATGGATATTAATTAGCGGACTTTAATATCTCCAAGTATTCAGGTATCTGGTTAGATTGCTCACTCTTGTTCCAGACCCACATTAGCCAGCTCCAATTCAAAATCAAATATTCAATTGGTTGGCGGTTTCACAACTAAGACTCCGTCACCCACGCTGCAAAACACACACTGGCAAAAATGACCATCCTACCAGACCTAGACTTGGGGGGATGTAACTTACTGCATCACCACGATCAGACACCTCAAACAATTAGATGTAGCACAGTTTATCACAACACCATCAGTTTCGTCACCAGTGCCCTCTACAATACTCACCACGGTAGTCTTTAAGCTCTGTTAAACTGTGTTTTGCTAAATACACACGCCAGACTTATGAGGTACAAACTTTTCTACATGTCCCTCGTAGGCAAATCCCCACTTTACGTCAATGTCCGCCTACCCTATACAAAATTGGGCTCTGCGAAGTTCCATTCTCTGGTCATTGGTAAAGTAAACCCCTAATTTTATCATTTTCAGTTTCCTGCTCTCAAGGACCGGAATGAATTACAAAAGACACACAAACTTGGCAGCGAACTCCTTACTCATTCAAAAATAAATTGTCTGCTGCTACCTAATCACCGCACCTGCTAAGCACCATGTCTACATATCACCTCATATGGTGTGCTACAATCCTTATCTATCTGTACATTCGTATCACCTGTTTTGTAACTCATTGATCTCTTCACTATTTCATTCCACATTGTGTTCTTGATAGTGTTTATGTGTAACAAAGTATCACCTCGCAATTTGTTATGCCATTGGCAATGCCCTCAATATGAATGAGAATTGATTCTAAATTGGCCTACCTGGTTGAATAAAGGTGAAAAATCTAGTACTTGTATATGACCACTAAAATCACAGCAGACAGAGCAACAAGTTGGCAGCCAGCTGTAATGATGTATGTTTATTAACGTATTACAAATTGTAGGTAACATTTAATCTGCAAATGGATATTCTAATACTACCGCAAGTGCTACTTTTTTACAGGCTGATCCTGCAAACCAAGAATCGCCCTAGTATGTACATTCAAACAGAACAGAAGTACATACCGCGCAATTCGTTGGAAACAGGAAGGAAAAGGAGGCTTGACATTCGGAAAAGACCAGCATTCGTACAGGTTTGCAAACACGCCACTTCCAGTTTGAATTAATAATGGGATCAATTTCTGAAATTTTTGAAATCTCGGACAAAGAACTTGCATTTCCTTCAATGATTCCTGTTACATATTCCAGGAAGCGACAACGACTGACAAAATGTTAACAACTTTTGAGTTAAATAGTTACAAATGCCTATTTAAATTTAAATGTGTCTAATAAATAAACGGCCATTTGCCCTTGTTGTTTCGCAATTAATTAAATGGCTTGCTTGGCCAACAGGATCGGATCAGAGATCAACTTATTAGCAGGTATTCAAGGATAGCCTACCTGAGACATGTGACTTAGCATTTCACTTCAAACTAGCCTCTACCACAGAACCGACATCAAAAGGAGAAAACAGATCCTGGTCTGAAAGGCATAGATACGGTAATCGAGAGTATAGCCATTCATTGATGTTGCAATTTGATCAGAACACGACCAACATTCTTGTCAAAGTAACCACATGCTAATTTGACCCATCACAGATTGGTCTACAAGAGATAAAAGTTGAAGCTTAAAAAATGTAATACAGATAAAGTGGTTTGGAAAGTTTAACTATTTTCTTGGACCTTACCGTGGTGCTGCTGCTACGCTGAAGTACGCGCCTCTGAATGGCGAGGAGGGAGCGGCAGCTCAAGTCCAATGCACAACACGCTTCCGGGAATATTGACGCGCACTACAAAAGCTGTCGTGGTCGGAAGTCGGAACGCTTGGTGTGCACTCAGTAACAGGTAGGTATCAAATGCATGAAACAAATCATGTTACCCTAAACTCGGAACATGTGTTTAGATATGAGAAACTAATTTGGCGAAAATCACAATTTTCCTTAAAACAGGGAACCATTGCACATCAATTGAATCTTAGTAAAAGGCCAAATCACAACCCTTTAGACCAGACTACATTGCCTAGCTGATTAAGCACTCAGAGCAGACCAAAAAACGAGAGTAACGGACATTTCACTGCAAAATTGGCAGCGTGCAAGTCAGCTTGAACCAAATAGTTGGGGACAACCGACTAAGCCCATCTAGTGGTTTAGCAGAAGTAATGCAGTCAATATTTGTATAGCCTTTTGATTTGAGATGCAACAACATGGAATTTAAATAGGACCTTTGCAGCAGCTCTAAAATTGGCAGGATTCTATGAAGAGGACAGCTTTTATGGCAGCATAAGTGCAGCGGTGTTCATAAGTGTCGTGATTACAAAATGTTAACGGGAGTTTCACATACGCAGATTAAGCCTAGTCTAGGACTAAAAAAATAAATACGAGCTCAATTGAGTTTTCCACTGAACTTGATTTAGTCCTAGACTAGGCTTAATCCGTGTCTGCGACACCAGCCCCACATGTTAAGGATGTCTATGTACACCATTGCTTGGAAAGACGAAGGCTGAAACTGCAGTGGGCCAATCACTACCATTGTCTACATAGCTTTGAATTTCAGTTAGATCCTACCATTTAACATACCAAAGTTAATGTCCAATAGAACACTACTTTCACAACTAAAGTTTTGTTTGGCAAAAGGAACACAACCATACAAGCTGTAGGGTAGTTTATTCAGCCCTTATATACCAGAGATTAATCACACCCAAACCGACAATTTGATCACTGCCAGGGTGTTTCAGACAGCAACATTTGGAATAAGGCAGACATGTCACCGTAAAACCCATCAATAGAAACAGCAGTCAGAGGCAGAATATGGTTAATATGTACTGCAGGATTTATTACAGTAATCAACAGGGGGAAGGAATCAACAGGGAACACCCCACCCCCTTCAAACCTACAGTCAACCAATATTTTTTTTCAAAAAACAAATTGGTAAAAAACACTTCGGAGCATTTAAAAGGAGAAGATTGGTACACAAAGATTAACACCAGAAGACTTCCAACTGTAAAACCCTTCGCATCATCAACGCTGTAACAATTGCAAATGTCCTCATGTTCAGCCTGGAGGGGAATGCAGCCTGGAGGAGCTGCCAAGGCTCTTAGCTGGTTTCCATCTGGTGGGAGGAAATGTAAAATGAAGACTTCAAAACACCACTCAGGTCAGTAAATAAATGTTCCCGATTTTCAAACCACAACTCACTCTGGCATTGTAGGCATCTAGCTGGGCATCCAGCTCTTCAGCCGAAAGTGGCTTGGTGCTTCCTCCACGGCCACCGCGACCCCTGCCTCTTCCTCCACCCCGACCTGCTCCTCGTCCTCTCTGCATCCCTCCAAACCCACTGCCGCGACCCCTATTCATGCCGCCACCACCTCGATTCATGCTGTAGAACATTTTCACCTCATTACATTTAATGTAGTTTAAAACATCAGAACATTAACACCTTCCATTCGTGATACTTTTGGTTAATGTGTCAGAAAACCGATCAATTATTTAACACTTACCCCTGCATGGGTGGTCGTCTTTGTGTGTCGATCTGTGACGTGACAAGCTGTATGTTCATGGGACGCCCTGCAAAAGTGTTCAGGTTAGTTAAATCGTTCAGCAATTAGTGTCAGGAAGGTTGAAAAACTCCCCTGCACCAAACAGCTGACCATGTTTGCGAGGTACACTGCAAATCACAATATACCACCAGTCTGATTGGTGTGTGTGGGACACTGTCAAAGTAACTTCAGTAACCTACCATCAAGTGGGACGCCATTGTACTGTTTCATCGCTTTCAGTGCGTCTGCCTTCCTCTCAAAGTGGACATCTGCAGTTCCTAAGCTCCTTCCTGACCGGTCATAGTGAACGGCTGCCTTCTTCAGTGTACCAAACTCTGCAAAGAGCTCCTGCCGTGACAGAAGATGGAACCAAGAATCACATGACTAACTGTCCATCTAGGGAATACATAACATGGTCAAATGCAAACAGTACCTATATAAGAGTTGTCATAGCCAAGCCAAACCTGAATATCAGCATCGGAAACACCAAAGTCGAGATTGGAGACTAGAAGTTTCCCTCCGGTTTCCACGCCGGCTCCTCCGCCACCACCGCCGGCGTTGGCGTTGAAGCCATGATTGCCGTACATGTCGTGTTGCCATTTATCTGGAAGCTGCTTCGGCTGCAACAGATGAAAGAGAACGCACCTGCTAACTTCATGGTCCCCTGTCTCTGGCAATCAGAGTCCAGTCCTCATGGCTGGCTGGGTGCTGGGGAGAGCAGGGGCTCCACGTCCAAAAAGGGCCTGGTGGTTTCACACAGCTCCCACTTGGATATTCCCAACATTTCCTGCCCAGTGCCCACCCCATCACTACGAGCAAATAAACCAGTGCAAAAACCAGATACATGGCAACATCAATTCAAGCCACTAGACCAAGTCAGACAGTCAAAGCATTAAGTACAAAATGACAGGCCCAAGGAATTGAACAAACAGGCCCAGGGGCTAATTAAGAAATGAGTGACATCTGAGCAGCCCATTAGGATAAACACTTAACTGCAGACGAGTCATTAAAAGTACACACTTGCCACTGACAGCAACCACTGACTCATTTAAACTCTACTCCCACCCCCCTTTGTAGACTAGCTAACTACCAACGTTGCCCACTTTTCTCTTGCCATCTGCGCCTCCAAAGGATCTCCACACGGCCATCTCCAGCGAGAGAATGAAGAATAATCCATATGGCGCTGGAGTTGTTCTCCACAGCAGTGTCGCCTCCAGGTGTATGTGGTTCTTTGCTCAAATTGTTCTTTAGATGTTAGCTTTGACGGGTAAAGTGTCCATTTGAAGGAGACAGCTAGCGAAATTGGCCAACAAACTATCTGGCCTGAACATGGAAGGCAAACCTGAGCGTCCATTTTGAAACCACGCCATTTTGACTGGGTGGCTCTGACTATTCACATTACTATAAATGTGAAGATATGAATATATATATTTAATTATAAACGATCAAAAGTCCACTGCTCCATCCACACAGAACAACATTCTTTGTTGATATGGCGCCACCGAAAGGGACTGTTAACCCGCCAGCCACTCCCAAACAAAGGGCTCCACCAGATAGGAGTGCAGGATAAAACTCCCCAAAAAGTTGACTGAGCAAAACACTTCCGATCGTAATGAGATTCTTCGATGTAGTTGCCTTCTGTTGATCTGCAAGGGAACTCCTTGGGGTGATAGATACAGCTACAGACCATGAAGTACCACTAATTTCATTGATTGAAGACGCTGACTTTAAAATGGCGCCGTCTGGGCCTTGTAGGTTAGCAGATGATCCGGAGTTAGCAATAACAACTAACTCGCTCCATATGCTTCTTCTCAAAATAGCAACCGACATTGGTTGGGGGAGCAAGGACACGTTATGCATTATATTCCAAATCAACCGCAATTTAAAGGGGTTTCCCTTTATTAATTCGAGAGAAACTCGACACTAAGTGCTCAGTTGACTAGCGAGCTAGCCACTGCACATTGGGCAGCTAGCAAGCACGAAGATTAGAGAAGGACGTCAACTCAGGCATTTTCAGTGAACCAGGTGTTTTCCTTTTTCTCAGCTCATTCCTCTAACTTTCTCATACCCTGCTGTACGGCGTAGGTCTTGCTCTGCCACGGCTCAGGTTCGGTCGGTTCCTCATGGGCCCTGATCCTCCACCTCGGCCTCCAAAGCCTCCAACAGCGGCTCCACGGCCAACACCTCCGGCACTGCCTCGGCCCCCGCCAGAGCCTCCGCGGCCGCGGCCTCTTCCACCACGGCCTCCTCCGCCCCCTCTCTGCTGCCTGTTCTGTTTGATGATGTCGTCTAGTGACATATCCATCTTATCGGCCATTATGGAGTTTTAATTACGCTGAACAGAACTGTTAGCGAACTAAAAGCACACACTAGCCTGACTGATCCCTGGATTAGAAGAACAAAAAAAAAACCTTTGTAAAAACCCGACCGTCGACGAGCAAGGAAGGAAAAAAAACACCAGACTGAAGCGCGAGTTGATTTTATAACCACGAGCCCTCGTTACGTATAAGGAACGATGACGCCGTCAGTTTGTTGTTTTCAGCCCCCTCCCCTGGATACTCACTACTACAACCGACTAAAACACAGGCGAGGCCAGATACTTCACACCACACAACGTAGAAGATAGACATCTTTGCCCAGCAAACGTTCGACCAATCGCGTTGAGTTTGTCATGCTGCATCACTTTTTTTGCGTAATGAGAAACGTAAAAAAGTTACACATCTCCACAAATAATGTTATGCTTCTCGTTGATATACGTCTGTTGGGTTTTTGAACCGCACTCAACTAGGTTACCGCACTACGTCTCACATAATTACACACAATGCACCGTTGAGCAAGCATCTTTGGCGAGCCAACGCTAAAAAATATCGCGTTGGATCGGTAACCGAAAGTTATGCACTCGGGAGGTACAATAGTTACCAATTGTAGGTCCAAGCCATACAACGTTCTCCCCGTCCTATCTTTTTTAAACATGACATTTTAAACAAAATAGTTCGTAAGTGCAGCAATTTCAGCTATGAGCATGACTTACAAAGGAAAAGATTATTAGTATATTATTTTGTGAAGACAATGATGCAATTGAGGGGTGTATTCACACTAAATTGTCATCGAGTTCAGACGCTTTTCCCCATTAGTTTAGGGAATCACTCATAATAGTTTACATTTGTTGAAAGTGTGATTCAAATGTTTTTAAATTCATAAGTCACCGTTATACTACTGCCTTTTTCATTCAGGCGCTGGGGGCAACTGCAGGGGTCTTAAGGAGTAGGGATTTAAAAAAAATGTAAACGCTGATACAACTTGTAACAACAATAGTTGACACTGAATATATCAGTAGACAGATCACCCTACGGAGTAGGCAGTAAAAGGTGCGCGGGAATAAGGGGAACTGGCGAATATACAGGATTTATCTGACTCTATAAGCGGTCCACACATTAAAGCCAGGTAAACGGGAGAAATTTGTCGTTCATCATTAACGGATCACTCTATTACAGTAGCAAAATCTGAAAAGGTCCAAGACAGTGAATACTTTTTGAAATTCACATTCCCTTGTACTCTTGTGTCTGTTCATCCTTTGATCTCGTATTTGCAAAAGTGAAGCAGTGCAGGATGTACTTTTCAAAGGTAGCACTGGTTTATAATTTGTTTGTCAGGAAATTAGACCTTATTGAGTTTCAGGATGTAACTTGAAGGCTGTCAATACATTTGAATGATGCATTCTGGGATATCTTACAGTATAGTAGGCTACAATAAGTATGTCAATACCAGTTGTCATTGATAATTGATGTAATGTGCTCCAGTAGACTACCTAAACACATTACTAAGCTCCAATGGTGAGACAAAAATGAATTTCAGTACTCAATATGGATTTTGCAGGAAGAGCTTTAAGTACATATCTAAATATGACATGTACTGCCCAGCAGACCAACCTGCTTATGTGAGAATGCGTGTGTAATTACTTTGTGAGCCTGTAGCCTTTATATTTCTGTGCAGTTCACATCTGCTCTTAATACAGCTCACAATGAGATATTGACTGATTTGTCCTTGAAAAGATTAAACATTTTACATTTTTCAGGCTGCCATAAGTGCCATCAGAATGCCTTGGAGCCCATGAGAGCCATACATTGAAAAATACACTTTACGGACTACAGTATTACACTTTCCGTCTGTGATAGCCTAAGGTTTGGGCCAGAACCTGTTTGGGAGCCCAAACCTTGGGAGGCCTGTGTGGGTTGGTCAGTAGAGCATGGTGCATGCTACCAGGAAAATGGGTTTGATTCTTCTGGATTGAGTCACTCTGAATTAGCAAAACTTCTTAATTATAAGGTAATGGTAGTTTGAGTAAGTGACTATAGTCAAATGCATTTTAGACCTTAATGTTAATCCTGGACCATTTTTGACCCTCATAGGCATTGTGCAATATTGGGGACATCCCAAAAGTTAATTTAGGTCAGAACGTAAGGACCAATTCAAAGTGTTGAACGTGAAGTATTGTAAAAGCATTTTATTCAACGTAAGTCAATGTGGGCAGCATACTGGGGAGTCTACTTGAAGTTCACTTTAGGGGCATTCATTTATATGAAAAATCTCCACTAAACAACTTTTGGTTCCAAAACCTGCATGTACAGTCTAATTTCATTCCAATACATCTACAAATAAACTGTCAAACTATCTTTCAAAAACAAAAGTCAGCCCACCAGGAGTATCCTCAAAGGTTGTTTGTAGATTGAAAATAAAACAGTTTCTATTTAAGACTGCAGTCCGTTAAAGTGTCTCACGAAGAATTTGTGCACAGTTTGTACTTCGGCATATGGATGTCAGCATATTTCATTGAAACTCTGCATCAGTCCCATTCACATAAAAAAAGAATGAAAAATTCACGAATGTAAAACTAAGAATCTCAAAAATAGAGATCCCCAGGAAATCAAATGCCAGCTTTCTTGCATTCCACATTATTCAGATGAGAAGTAGGGCAAGACAATATTGACGACACGCAGGCTGTTGTTAGTCCAGGCCAGGGGGGCAGAGAGGGGACTGCATCCTGGGCAGGACTGTCCAGAATGGCTGACTTGCGTGACAGAAGACTAGAGAAGAATAGTTCCCAATGATAATGGGTCAAAAAAGAAAGCTATTGGACTGTAAGGTGAAAGATTAGGACTTCTTGGAGTCTTGTGAGTTGCGTTTTAGGTCACTCAGGTCAACTGGTGTAAAAGCTGCAAGAAAGCATTTAAAAATGATTACTGCTTTTCAGTGACTAGTGAATAGTCAATGTTTAAATGACAAAGAAGATCCTCAGATTCATTTGGGCACGTACAATTTAAATTGGGATTGGGGCTCTTTTCCACGTACTCCTGTGGTCCACGGTCACTGCTTTGTGGTGACCTGATGTCTTTAAGCACACACTGCCAGGCTGTGAAGAACACACGTTAGATTTTAATCATGTCCTTACAGACCACATTCCATCTAAATGGCTCACCATAACTCAGCAGTACAGAACAGGATGTTCTTGAAGTTGATAATGTTTATGTCTAACAGATAAGACTACTGAAAATGTGAGAGCTGGGTCTTAGGGAGAGCCTTCTGAGGCAGACTCACTGTCATGGATGAAACGCACATTCTCCTCATGTGCTGGAGTGAAGAGCTCCCCACTGTTTGTAGGAGACCGAGGGCTTGAAGTCCGCTTGTAGCTGTTTACCATCCTGGGAGCAGATGAGCTATATCAGTGAAGATTAAAAATATAAAAATCTATCTCAAAAGCAGGAAATAAAGCACAAATACTGGTAACAACAAAAGACAGGCTAGAAAACTGGGAGTATTCACTAGGAAATAAGCACAATCAAATAGAACGTGGAAGGCCCTACCTACCTGAATATTTCCAACGGAATCTCCAATTTTCATAGCAAAATGCAACTGTTTGGCCCAGATTACACCCCAGAACAGGGGTGGATCTTTTCTACCAAACAAACATTTTAATTACTCAATGTATTCATCTATTGAACTAAAGGAGGGATTTAGCCAGTCTTTCCAATGTTTTAATCTAAAACATTTTATTTGGCAGAATAAATACATCCCAGATTTCTTTAGCATGCAGAAGAAATGGGTATACAAGATACAGCTCGATTTACAATTAGCAAACCACCAGGGCATGCCACACAACCAAAACAGGCACACAACCCTCTTCCAACCTGGTCATTCTGTATGCAGTCCGTCTCCTGCTCCTCACTCCTTTCTAATAAATAGTTTTGGGGTTGACAGAATATGACACTTCTTTATCTTCTGTTGGATATCTAGTGGTGGAAACCAGGCGTGACTTCAATTATCAATTCGAAAATACATCGCAAACAGGAATATTGACATTTGGTAGCTAGTTAGCAATACAGCCTGCAAAATGCAACATTTCAGCTAGCTATACGGTAAAGCCAAGGCAGCAAGCTGCAATATTTTTTATAACGTTGACGTTAGTCAGTTACGAATCATTACATTCGACGACTTACGGGAAGTTAGTCTGCATATTGAAGCAAGCTAGCTTCCTTCTTCGCTATGCTTCAATGTTTACAAGTTACATCTGACACTGTACTACGCTGGCTACCGGCTTTACACTGAACGCGAGCTAGGAAACATAATGAATAACTAACACAGTAGCGTTAACGTAACGCGTTAGTTACTAGTAATGTATATGGAATTACCCGTTGCGCTAGCCATGAATTCGTTAACTAACGACGTCGACTCCTCAAAATACCCAACTGTATAACGTTACTCAATTTATCGTGCAGTATATTGCCTCGAAATGTTGGTTAAATAAACTTGCGGGTCAACTAACTCGATACTTGACAGGTAAAATATAATTATAGCTAGCGCTCTGTCAACGTAACATTACCTACCTAATGTCAGTTAGCTAGTGTGCTAACTACTGTAACGTTATCCAAAATCGAATATTAATTAAGCTAGCCAACGACGTTACTGAAAATGTATCCACATAAGTGTACAGATTAACTGACCAAATAGCGCCGGCGTAGGAATTCATACAGTCACGTTCGATATCTTACTGTTAATACAATAATTACCTAACATGTTCTTATGTTTACAAACCTTTATCAAGTCCTTTTCCTTTCACTTTCTTTGCTGGCTGGCTAGCTAGCTAAACACGTAAGGTTTACGTAGGCACCCTCCGCGGCGTCCCCCATTAGCTGAGGTTCCGGTTCTCAGTTAAAATGGAAAGCTAGAGACTGTGACTATCCTTCCTCTTTGGTACGTTTACATTTTATTTTAAAGAAATAAGTACACAAAAATGACATGGCAATGATCGCAAAATGAATTCTGTATACAGGTGTTGGTCATATAATTAGAATATCATCAAAAAGTTGATTTATTTCAGTAATTCCATTCAAAAAGTGAAACTTGTATAATGTATACATTCATTCCACTCAGACTGATATATTTCAAGTGTTTAGTCCTTTTAATTTTGATGATTATAACTGAGAACTAATGAAAACCCCAAATTCAGTATCTCAGAAAATTAGAATATTGTGAAAAGGTTCAATATTGAAGACACCTGGTGCCACACTCTAATCAGCTAATTAACTCAAAACACCTGCAAAGGCCTTTAAATGGTCTCAGTCTAGTTCTGTAGGCTACACAATCATGGGGAAGACTGCTGACTTGACAGCTGTCCAAAAGAC
>JACXGI010011870.1:0-14198 GCA_016801175.1 Esox masquinongy | reverse complement strand
CCGGTTTGGGGTCTCAATAACAACAAAACCTATTGGTACGATTCACAGGCCGTTGCACACAGGTCAAAGAAACGTTTGCAGTCAAGACCAAGGCTTAGATTCAATCAAACCCGCAGTCCTGTCTGTACGGGCATGCATATGGAGAGCTGTGAAGCAGTGCTGCTGCCAGCTTACGGTGGGTGTCTCTCAGTCAGCCATTTGACAAATAACGTCAGATAAACGCTGATCTTCTACCCACATCCTTGGCTCCGCGTGATACACCAGCCATAACAATGTTTACACAGAGACTCAATTTACAACATTCCTCATGTGCCGTCACACTTCTAAATCTGAAAAATAACAGGAGACATCTGAGGGTGTCGGTAGCTGAAGGTTTAAACACCGTAACCGAGACGAAGTCTGTTTGCCCGTTCGACCACGGGAGATAGACCCACTTGGCAAAGCATCACTGCTGATTTAATTGCGTGAACCCCGATTACCGTAACCAGATGATGGTTGACAAGTCATAATCATTAATCGTAATCATTTCTTAGTCATTCCCCTGCAGTGCTGAACTTACTGCAGTCACACTGTGTTCCATTCCACTTCATCCTCAAGTTTAGATTTAGTTTATTACACAGCACTCAAGACATGGACGTATCCAGATAAATGGGTATGTGAGGAATAAACTATTTAGTAGGCTTTCTCTCTCCGTTTCTCTCCATCCCTCTGTTGCTCCCTTCCTCCCTCGCTGTCGCTCCCTCCCCCCCTCCCCTACTCCTCCTCGTCCTGCTCCACCACCTCCAGTTGGGTGTAGTAGAATGTGATTGGAGCTCCCCGGGGGACATGGTTAAGTGCCTGACAGGTGTATAGGCCTTGGGCTTCCGGGTGCAGATCTTCCAGCAGCAGGGATGAGGTATTGGGCACCAACTGGAACAACAATTCACATGGCTTCTATTAAATCACACAAAACAACTCGATACCTTTGTTCATGCACACTTACCTTTTTCGGGACAATAAAGTGCTATTCAATTGAATTCATTCCTGAATGGTTTGACAACTGAGAGCTATGTCTTATTGTGGTCATTGGTGCACATATGCTTATTAAAGGGGGATTTAAATGTTTTTCAACTTGAGGTCAAATAGTCCCACACCCTGAATGCAGTGTACTATGCGCAATCACCTCAACGGATGTCGAAGCAAACTCTCTCTCAGCACTCTGGGCTCCACAAAAAAAACAAACCTTATAACAATGTACTGATACAGTAGATTAACCACAGCAGTCCAACACTTAAAAAAACAACTAAATAAAACCATGACAAAATACACCTAAAAACCATTAAATGCCATTAAGGACTAATAAAAAGTAATACAAGCAGTGAATATACTCTGTGTTTCTCTATGGGCCAAGAGAAACTTAAATCCCTGATTAAGTAAACAGCCATTAAAAACTTCTGCTTACTTTTACCAATGGTTGCTGAAAAATATTTAGAAGTAATCTGGATAAGCGTTGTAAAAAATAATACAAATGTTGGTCATTAAAAAATAAACATGCTCACGCTAAATTAAAACTAAATTAAGCATTAACAATTTTGTTTCATCACAACTTGCACAATTAATTTGCTGCTGCAACTCACAATGTATGTTATAATCTATCAGGAAACTAGGTTAGAGTTCGAACAGAAGACATTGCTTGTTTTGGATTAGGGTTAGGGTAGAAGAGGTTAGGACAAGAGAGGTTAGGGTTAGGACGGAATATGTTATGTTTAGGGTAGAAGAGGTTAGGACAGGAGAGGTTAGGGTTAGGAAAGAAGACGTTATGTTTAGGGTAGAAGAGATTAGGGATAGCCCATACAGAAATGTAATATATGGCAATATACACTGATCAGCCATAACATTATGACTACTGACTTGTGAAGTGAATAACATTGATAATCTCATAATCATGGCACCTGTCAGTGGGTGGGATATATTAGGCCGCAAGTGAACACTCTGTCCTCAAAGTTGATGTGTTAGAAGCAGGAAAAATGGGCAAGCGTAAGGATCTGAGTAACTTTGACAAGGGCCAAATTGTGATGGCTAGACCAGTGGTTCCCAACTCCGGACCTTGGGTACACCCAGCAGCACACATTGTTGTTGTAGCCCTGGACAAGCACACCCAATTCAACTCAAATGAGACCCTGATAATTACTTGACAAGTTGAATAAGCTGTGCTTGGCTGGGGCTACAATGAAAATGTGTACTGTTGGGGGTACTTGAGGACCGTAG
This sequence comes from Esox masquinongy, assembly GCA_016801175.1. NCBI lineage: Eukaryota > Metazoa > Chordata > Actinopteri > Esociformes > Esocidae > Esox > Esox masquinongy. The sequence goes on along the minus strand of JACXGI010011870.1, from coordinate 11,951 downwards.
TTGTGAAACACTGGGCTAGACAACTGGGTAAGAGCATCTCCAAAACTGCAGCCCTTGTGGGTGTTCCCGGTCTGCAGTGGTCAGTACCTATCAAAAATGCTCCAAGGAAGGAAAAGCAGTGAACTGGCGACAGGGTCATGGGCGGTGCCAAGCCTCATTGATGCACGTGGGGAACGAAGGCTGGCCCGTGTGGTCCGATCCAACAGACGAGTTACCGTAGCTCAAATTGCTGAAAAAGTTAATGCTGGTACTGATAGAAAGGTGTCAGAACACACCTTGTGCATCACAGTTTGTAGCGTATGGGGCTGCGTAGTTGCAAATCAGTCAGGGTGCCCATGTTCACCCATGCCCACTGCCGAAAGTGCCTACAATGGGCACGTGAGCATCAGAACTGGACCACGGAGCAATGGAAGAAGGTAGTCTGGTCTGATGAATCACGTTTTCTTTTACATCAAGTGGATGCCTGGGTACGTGTGTGTTGCTTACCTGGAGAACACATGGCACCAGGATGCACTATGGGAAGAAGGCAAGCCAGAGGCAGTGTGATGCTTTGGCAATGTTCTGCTTGGAAATCTGGAGTCCTGCCATTCATGTGGATGTTACCTTGACACGTACCACCTACATGAGCATTGTTGGAGACCATGTGCACCCTTTCATGGCAACGGTATTCCCAGATGGCATTGGCCTCTTTCAGCAGGATAATGCGCTCTCCCACAGTGCAAAAATGGTTCAGGAATGGTTTGAGGAACACAACGAGTTCAAGGTGTTGACTTGGCCTCCAAATTCCACCGATCTCAATCCAATCGAGCATCTGTGGGATGTGCTGGACAAACAGGTCCGATCCATGGAGGCCCCATGGATCGGACCTGTGAGTGTAATGGGTATGTCTTATATGAACATAGATGTTGTAAACATATATTTGGTTTGAGCAACGCATATGTATATATGTCAAAATATACAAGAATTGGCCATTTTTATATCAGATGTCAAATTGAAATACAGCTCCGTAAAAAATGAAGAGACCACTGCACCTAATTCTTTCTTTTCCAAAAAAGTCGAATAGGAAGGTTTTGAGTGAGGAACAGAAGGGTTAAAATTAAGAGACCATTGTAATTGAACGTTTCTGTTCCTCACTCAAAACTTTCCTTTTCAACTTTTTTGGAAAGGAAAGAAATAGGCGCGGTGGTCTCTTAATTTTTTCCGGAGCTGTATGTAATTAACATATATGATCATGTATTTTAAAATATATGTTAGGTCTTTTAATGGATACGACCATATATTAGATTTCTGTATGGGAGGGAAAAAAGAGGTCACCCACACTAAGCTGTCCTAGGCTGTTGGAGAGTTGTGGTTGGATCTTGGGTCCCTGTCCATAGTCATAAGCCAGAGCTACATTAGATCCAGTTCCAGGCCGGGTGAAGCCCCAGATGAAGATACTGGGCAGGGTGGATCCACACCCCAGGGTGATCGAACCTCCCACCACCCCTTTGGCCCACTGGTGGACATACTCCACCTCCTCTGAGTCTGCAATGTCCAGACCTGAGGTAACACATAACATGGTATTAAGCCTTGTTATGGGCCATTATAAAAGCTCATAATATGTTCATAACGAGATCTTATAATTACGTACCTGTAACTGATACACTATTAACATTAAAGTAACCTTTTGGCATTCTTCAACGTTAAATGTGGAGAAGCCCCTGTGTACGTTACTACAGTTGTGCTCAAAAGTTTGCATACCCTTGGAGAATTGGTCATATATGTACCATGTGTAAAGAAAACATTAGTGAGCAGGCAAAACACGTCTTTTATTTCTTATGGGATTCACATTCAACTGTAGGTCATAACAGAATGGCACAATCATAAAACAAAACATGGCAACAAAGAAAAAATTTAACTGACCCCTGATCAAAAGTCTGCATACCCTTAGTTTTTAATACTGTGTATTGCCCCCTTTAGCATCAATGACAGCATGCAGTCTTTTATAATAGTTGTCTATGAGGCCACGAATTCTTGCAGGTGGTATAGCTGCCCATTGAATGCCTCTAGGTCATGCAAAGGCTTTGGTCGTCTTGCATGTACCGCATGTTTGAGATCTCCCCAGAGTGGCTCTTTTTCCAGAGCAACCTGTATTTCTCCTGAGATTACCTATGGATTTTTTTTTGTATCCCAAACAATTCTTCTGGTAGTTTTGGCTGAAATCTTTCTTGGTCTACCTGACCTTGGCTTGGTATCAAGAGATCCCCGAATTTTCCACTTCTTAATAAGTGATTGAACAGTACTGATTGGCATTTGCAAGGCTTTGGATCTCTTTTTATATCCTTTTCCATCTTTATAAAGTTCCATTACCTTGTTACGCAGGTCTTTTGGCTGCTCCCCATGGCTCAGTATCTAGCCTGCTCAGTGCATCCACATGAGAGCTAACAAACTCAGTGACACTAACTGCAATTTAAAAAGCCACAGGTGTGGGATATTAACCTTTAATTGTCATTTTCACCTGTGTGTGTCACCTTGTGTGTCTGTAACAAGGCCAAACATTCAAGGGTATGTAAACTTTTGATCAGGGCCATTTGGGTGATTTCGGTTATCATTATGATTTAAAAAGGAGCCAAACAAGTATGTGATAATAAATGGCTTCATATGATCACTATCCTTAAATAGAATACTTTTTTTTGCATGATCAGTCATATTTTATAAATCAATGCCAAAATTTTACAATTTCTGCCAGGGTATACAAACTTATGAGCACAACTGTACCTCTAAAAGGGTTCTTTAAAGATTGGTTCCATCAATAACCTTTTAAATAACCTTTTGAGGTTCATGATGGTCGAGAGTTAAAATATACATCCCCAAAGTGTTATAAAAAAGTGTTACGTGCTGCACCATTAAAATATTATTTTATAATTATTTGAAACGAGGGTCATGTAAGGTCTTAAAGAACCTCTAAAATTATCCATGAACCCCAAGAGGTTATTATCTGTGTCTTTGTAGTGTTTCCAAGATTTTACCCCGTAGAGGAGAAAATATCAGATCTCACCCTGTAGAGGAGAAAATATCAGATCTTACCCTCTAAAGGAGAAAATATCAGGCCGAACAGCAGGCAGAGATAGAAGTTCATCGTCATGATAACACAAACCCCTAGAGTTTCCTGATTATTAAAGCGTAAAATCCCTCACAGTGACTCAATAGACTTTGTCCTGGTTAAATAAAATAAATAATTGAAGTAAATAATATCACAGAGCTGCTGTTTTAACACGTTTTCTCTTCTAGAGTTCCCACAGGCTGACAGTACTCTACTACACACTGATGGTTACTGAGAGAGAGAGAGACAGAGAGCTGGGATAGAGAGATAGCAAAGAGAGCTGAGAGAAAGAGAGGGAGGAAGAGACAGAAAGAGAGAGAGGACAGAGAACAATCTCTAACTACATCAGATTAATTAAATTATTCATACATTCTTTCCACCTGTCAATCTCTCCCTTCTCCTCCCATGTCTCTCTCTCTCCCTCTCCCACAGCCCGGCTAATGGGCAGCCCAGTGAGAAAGAGCAAGGAGGAAGGGGGTGGATTCAGAAAGAATAAGAGAGGTGTAGAGTCACAGCATCATTTATTATTGAATTGACTGAAAATGATAGCAGCCTCTTTGAAATTCCATCAGACGTACAGTAAAATAAAACCACTGTGTGCTGAGAGTCAGAAAGACAGAGGGAGAGAGAGAGGGAGGAGAGGGAGAGAGGGAGGGAGGAGGGGGAGAGAGGGAGGGAGGAGAGGGAGAGAGGGAGGGAGGGAGAAAAAAAAGGAGGGATCAGGGAGAGGGAGATTGGGGAAGATTTACTTGAAATTTAGATTTAGTTTATTGTAAACAAATGTATACCAAGCAAATTTATTAAACTGAGTTGACATTGAGACAGAGATCACAACATGAGGACTACACAAAAGACATTCCAACACTTCAAAGTATTTGATTTTCATTAATAACCATTCATAAGTCGGGAAACGTCACAGCCTTGTACTACCTTCAGAGAATCTATATTGACACAAATGTAAACAGTATGAGTCAAAATGTTATATTATAATTTTGCGTTATTATTACAGAATGAAAACCTTATTCTTGCTTCTGGTCTCATAAGTTAAACTGTCCCACGGAGCTTGTAATAGAGAGTACATTGATCCTTTTACACAACATATTGGACAACCAGTTCAAAATGCAAGTTACGCATTTGTTTGTTACGCTGCAGAATGTATCTTCAGGAGAAAGGTTGTTAGACATGGATATTTAACGTTTTAGCTAACAACCTATTTTATAGCACGCTCACTGTCAAAGACACAGTTGCGGAGTTAGCAATCAACCAGTGGCCAACACATGCAATGTTTGTGCAGGGGGCTGCGAACAGTTGCAGGCATTCTAATGCAAGACAGGGAACAGCTGGATCAGGTCTGATTATGGCCCCCCTTGCTGTTCACTCCACCTATCCATACCAAACCTTTTAGCTAGGAAACTCTGGATATAGGGCACTCCCTTCCAAAAACCATAACAAAGCAGCACTGCCCTGAATGGGATAAATCATTTCATGTGCTAGTGTAACCATTTTGCTCTGACCGGCAATACAAGCGAATCTCAAATATGTCAGCCACAGTGTCGTCACCATCACCACACAAAAGCCGCAACCTCTGCTGAGCAAGGCTATCTCTCTCTCTCTCTCAACAACTACTTCAAGATCTCAGAGCCAGTGACGTAACTGATTTAAACTGTCATCACCGATGGTAGTGCTAACTGACTAGCCATATCACACCCATTACACTCACCCCCCTTTGACCTCCTCTTCTGCAGCAACTGCGCAGAACTGAGTGATCTGGTTCACGGCACCAGTGTTACCATTTCGCGCCTACCTCACAACAAACTATTAAACACAAAGCCAACTGTCACCCACCAATCGTTGTTACCATCGCCCCACAAAAGTCCCAGTCCTTGCGGATGTAGCACCTCTGTTGCTAAATGAGAACAGATTATAGCTAGACGTCAACACCTAGGTTCTAAGATGTAAAATAGACAGACTCTCCACAAGAGAATTGTGTAAGAAAAGATACAAAAGTTGGCACATTTGTTACAAAATTAACCTCAATGGGAAATGTCCACAATTGTAAAAAAAAAATAATAATTCAAACCTAAAACCGTTTTTTACCCCAAAAATATTGATGATGAAAAATAGACATCTTTTAAAAGAATGTACCAACATAAAATGACCATCCTAGGAAACTTGGATTAATTATATTATATTTGTGTATTATATATTATATTTTTTAAATTTTAAAAAAATATTATATTAAACGTTTTTCTCTACCCGGGTAGTATGAGACAAAAACAGTTGGATCTTATCTGACTCTGGATTCTAGATTAACTTTAAAACAGGGTTAAATCAAGGTTTATCTATAAATCTTGTTGCACCTAGTGTAAAACTTAGATTTAAAATGATCATTGTTAAATGTAATCCCTCCTCTAATATAAGTATATTTCTGACTTTAAACCTAGATTAACTTTAAAACTGTTACTCGATAAATCTTTTTTGGAATTTATACTTAAATAACAGGTTAATTCTAAACTGCCACTTGACAAAGATGGAGGCATATTTGCGGTGGAGAGAGCAAATTTACAACAGAGTTCCTTGTTGAAAAAAAGAGTCGGGTTAAACCCTTGTGAGTTGTGGTTGGTCGAACTGGTTGGTCAAATAGTCCGTCGTCGTTGTAGGGGTTAGGTAGAGGGGCAACCTGCTGGGGAATTAATTTCCGATATCTTCTGGGAGAGAGGATAAATTTCTTTGGACGGCGGCCCTGCTCTGGTCTGAAATAGCCGTCTTCTCTCTTCTCCCACATTCTTTTCAGCCTTCGCTTTCAAGTTTTTCCAGCAATACTTAATTTGGTTTGTGTCCCTTTTTGGTTAAATCCCTGTCAATCTGTTGAATCGATAACAGAAATTTGAACTTCTTTGATGTGCCAAGATATGTTTAGCAAACAAATAATAGCTAACTTTTTTTTACGAACGAGTTATGTGGTCTTATTTGGAAATAATTAATTGTAATTTAAAATACTACCCACGAGCCACAACACATTTCATGAAAGACAACTGCAGCAATGCTAGTTTGTTACTTTGTTTACTATTCTTTTATGGTAAAGCAACTTTTATGTCCAGTGGGCTACTGTATTTGTGATTAACTGTATTAAACTACTGTAATCCTAGTTTAATACAGTTAATCATGGATTTACTGATCTAGGTTTAAAACTAAGTTGTGCAACACAACGGATTAAATTTAAACTTAGATTTACAAAACATAGATTAGCTCTTATCCTAGATTAATTTAAACCATATTTATGCAACCCTGCCTTAGTTGTTTTGAATCCAAAAGTTCAGTTGTTTAGCGAGAAAAAGAATCCAAAGCGTTGGTTACACTGCTTCCAGATGTTCCCGCCATGCAGAGCACTCACTGAGACTGGCTCACCATCGAGATCAAGCTCAACCATGGAATAGAACCCAATCTGAAAACCAATCTGCACATAGCATTATCACATCACATTTTATATTATATATATATATATATATATATATATATATATATATATATATAAAATCAATTTTCCTAAACCAACGTAACAATATCTTCCTTTTCACAAAAAACACAAAATGGCGAGAAGTACAAAAGAACTGCGTGCTGCCAAGACCTATAACACATGTTACATGGATGTTCAAATACATCAAGGGTTTATGTAACAAAACAAATACTTACTAATTTAACTTTAATAATGAAATTACACAAATGTATCCTTCTGCCAAATATCTATACAATCAGAATAAATGACACTGCATTTACCTATAATATGAATTGAGATTTTACTTAAAACTAGAGCAATATCACTCGACTAATACCCAAGGACAAATAACACAAATAACACCGTAAGCGTCAAATACAAAGAACAAACATTTAAAAATATTCCAATTGGTTTTATAAACATCAGATTTAAAGTCTAACCATTTTGTACAGGAATATTCTTAACCTAGCAGCTAGCAAAATGCCATGCTAAAAGTAATATTTGTGCATATACAGTAACTCACCGGAGCTCTTTGTAGAAAAATAACGAAAGGAAAATTTAATGACCTACTGGAACTGAACTCTTGCTAAAACGTTTACGAAAGAAATAAAACAGGGCCTTTAATCAATGTCATGCATTAATTAAATTCAGAGCTCTCAGTCAGCATCTTCACATCACAATGACTTTCCACGTCTGGCATAAACAGCGCAAAGAGTGCATCCAGACGTCGCGTGAACTGCTCTAAACATTCTGATGAGTTAACCCATTGGTAACTGCATAATATTATTATGTGGGTTACACTAAGCAAGGGAAACAATGACTTCTAGATCTCAGAGAGTGTAAGGTAACTGTTTGAAATAACACCAGCGCCAAATGAGCCGCTAACTGACAACCCATTTCTACCAATCAGCCAGTGGCGAACCGTGACTATTGGAGCAAGGCCTTCAGTAGCGGAAAAAGATCTGACCTCATACATATAGATAGAAAACTCAGATACCTGTATATTCAGAGCATGACTTGAGACCTATTCTTTGCAGACTTATGTAGGAGAAGCAATTCTTTGATGACAGAGTCAAATGGTCCTAAGCCACGCCTCGGCCGTGGCTCACAGAAAGAGCATATGTAGGCTACACAGCGGTTGCAAATGTCGATAGCAAGAACCACGTTAGAAGAAAATACAGTTGTGCCGTTTCAAAGAAACATTCGCAAAACAGTCACTCAAATAGTTGCGGAATAAATTCAACCAAACAATTATTCACATTGTTTCAAGACCACAGACAGTATATGCTGTCAGAGAAAAGCTGCCTGTATTTGATGTCCAGCATGCAACAATAAAAACATGGACCACAACAAGAAATGTCTTGTACCCTGTACTTCCAACTGCAATGTCATTTACCTTTGTTTTTACCACACAACCAGTGATCTGAAGTTGAAACAATATTTTACACACTATATTCAAAATGATATGAACGAGATAGCAACAAAAAGCAAGCTGTCCACTCGCCATTATGATTATCATTTAAAAACGAAGTCCATTCTCCTGTCCTTTATAAAATGGATAATGGCAGGTTCATTTAGCTTGACTTTTGATTTTAAATCCAAAAGTTATTTTTCGATTGAGATCAAATCCAGGGCTGACAGTTCGGCCATTGCCATCCGTATGTACACTCACTGCAAAAAGCTAGCCAGCTAGCTAGGCTCATGCGTGAGAAAACAAGATAAGGCTCACTATTGGCTCTGAATTAGTGATGTATACTTAGGCCCTCTAGAGGGCCTTGAAGCATCATACAATTGTCCCACCTATTACAAGACAATTTGTGATTGGTTGATTCTACTTTCATTCCAAAATGCTGCTCTAATTGAAGTCAATGTCAATGACGTTGGCTGGTGCCTTCTATTCAAATCCTGATGGTTTAGCCAATGAGTGTTGAGCACAGCTAGATAAAGAAGAGACTACCAAAGAGATATTCTGATTGGATATTTTGTTCCCTTGAATGTTAAAAAATGTTCCAACACAAACTGAAGAAATTCAATAGGAAGATCTTTACAATTAAGACAAAAAAGATTCAATTAATGAAAACAAAATTGCAAATTATAATATATAAAAATATACACAGATTTATATCTATCCTTTATATCTATCCTAGAGAGCCCTGACCATTCCCCACTGCAATCAGCCAATCAAATGCAAACATCAACCGTAAAAAGTTAGCTACTAATTAAATTGAAGATAACTACAATCAATGAAGCTTAAACATCAGCCTGTGATACAGAAGCACCTCTCAGGCACATTCCATGGCACCTTTGTAACTTACGTCTATTATTCCAGCCACCAGCTTTCAGTTACCTTGGGCCCTCCGGCTGAGGGCTGCTTCTCATGACTATAGTACGTTCTCAGCCTTCTGTTTGTGATGTGTGTGTGTTTATGTGTGTAGTGTGTGTGTGTGTGTGTGTGTGTGTGTGTGTGTGTGTGTGTGTATGCCTGAGCACTGGCCTATAAACCTGTGTTAGCTGGAGGCAGCCTCCTCAGAAGGCAGGGCTGTAATTAAGAGCCTTATTGGTTAACATTCTGCTTGTTCTTTTTCTGGAAGACAAACTATTTATAGTACCCTTCTGGAAGACCGACATCCAATATAAAACTACTAGCATTTAACCTAAATAGCCCTGTGACTACTATAATGCATTCCATTCAAAGGAAATGGTTCTAAAAAGGACTAAAGGTTCTTTGGGTTGTAACCATATTAGGGCCATTTTCAAAAGGTTCAATAAAAAGGTTGGTTTCTATTTGGAAGAACCAAAATATTTATATATATTAGATATTATTTAAAAGGGAAGGGTTTCTGAAGTTTTTTTTTTTTAAAAGCAGGCAGGGACTCGGCAGTCCTAGCTTCAAGGGGAAACTAATTCCACCACTGCGGAAAAGATCTATGACTGTGCTGAGGGAGAGTTGTTCTACCGTTTTGGTGAAACCGCTAGAGAGTCCAGAGATGGCAGAGCTTGTGTTGGGTTGAAGAGCATAGTCTGACTGCTGCTCCGTGTGCATGCATACCATGGCCCTGTAGGGGACGGGAATCCAGTGCAAGGAGCGAGGAGAGGGGTGAAATGGGAGAACTTGGGATGGTAGAACTCCCGGCACACTCAGGCACAGCTGAACCGTCAGCTGAAGAACCCTTGAGGAACCTGAATGAGAGACACGTGTGTGCATGTCTGTGTTTTTAGAGGGAAAACAAGGTTTTGTAGGCCTGTTTCTTTTTCTGTCATTGCTGGGACCGGAAGCCCAGGAATCACTAACCCTTACCCTAATCTCAACCTCAATACCCTGATATTTATTCCTAAACTCAACCTAGACCTGACGCATAATGTGTAAAACAAGAAGTAACACCCAATTCTAACAGTAATCAGAATTGCACGTTTTATCCTAAACCCCTAAGCTGGACATTGCATTATTTTTGCAAGTAGGGACCTGTTGTAAAATAAAACATATTTTTCTGGTTTCACTACCTTTGTGGGGACATCTGGTTCCGTATTTACACGTGGACCTGGATCTCACACACAGGCACATCTGCTGCCAGGGGAATGGGGAGGGTTAGGGATTGGAAAATCTGAGTGGTTATCCCGTTTTGCGACCAATCTCCACATGTTGGCAGCGGATCCACCTTACGGGGAAAAAATGTATAAAACATATGCCAAATAACATATTTCTTTTGGGGTGGAGGGGGGGAACTTGTTAATTTATTTTTAAAGGGTGGCAAATGAAAATGTATTATAAGGTTGGACGTGCATTTGTAAATGCATTTTAAAGAGCAGCTTTTGTAAATGTATTAGCAACACAAACTGTACACTGAATGCAAATAGAACAGTAAAAAGTGATGTCATACCCAGCTCTTAGCCGTGGTAAATTGACCCTGTATGACACCCCTTCATGCCTTATAGCTTTCTTATAACACGGCTGGTCAGAATTCAGGAATCGAACCACCCAGTATATACAGCCAAAATTTAGTTTTCTATTGAATACAGTGCATATATTTATTGGGTTTGGGACACCCTGCCAGGCCCATCTTGAGCCCCTCTCCCTGTTGGCACCAGTTCTGACGAGCAGAATCCATCCCAGATAGTGGGAGCAGACTGTGGGACCTCGTTACGTTACACTGCTATGTGACTCCTCTATGCCCTCCACTGTGCCATCACAGCCCACCCGCTCTCAGGGAATCAGCTAGGCTGTGTGTGTTTGTGCGTGTGTGTGTGTGTGTGTGTGTATGTGGGTGGTAGGCTACATGAATGTGTGTGCGCGTACGTTTCTGTGTTTGTGTGCATGGCTGCAAGCATGAATGCGTGCAGATGTGTGTTTGCGCGCGTGTGTGTGTGTGTGTGTGTGAATACTTGGCTCAATGGTAAGGAGTGAGCACTGCAACAGGTGGGCGATTAGCGCAATTTTAGTCATCAACATACTTCACAACAAACTACCTCCTCATGTCATTTCAGGGAAGAGGGCTGCCTGAATCACAGGAACATAACTGGGACAAGATGATAGATGGCTGAACCTGGTTTACTCCATTTAGTTTATGTGGTTCCATTTACTTTGCTAATGACTGGTGTTTTCCTCTCTCCCCTTTAGTTTGTCAAAAGGCACCATATACCTCTGCTGCCGTGTGGTTCGGGGTACATTTGTGTTCCGGTACTGAGAGTGTGTGTATGTGTTCCTGTTTTACTGTATCTCACTCAGGTAGTAAAACAAGGAAAGTAATGCTTCTCTTTAACAAGAAGCTTCATCTGACTTTGGGTTAAGGTTAGGGTTGTGTTCAAATTAGATTGAGAATTAAGATTAGAATTAGGTTCAAGTTTAGGCATTTACGGTTAGGTTTAGGAGTCAGAGATAAACGGGAAATTACAACGAATATCTATGATTTATACATCGCTTGAAGTAGTTGTTTGACTGTCTCTCAATGCACGCAACTCTCTCACTCTGGGAGTGTCGGGTCGAGCTAGTGGGAGGGCAGTGTAAAATGATTATTTTTGTTCTGCTAGCTGCAGATATTTGGAAACAGTGACAATCTCTTAATGCCTCAACGTACCCCTCATTCTGAAAATCTTGCATATCTGTTTTGGATGAAATTTACTTTATATATACACTTTGTAGTAAATGCTGACACACTTGAATACATGATTTTAAACTGTTGTTAGTCACATGATGGTGAATAACGACAGTTTAAAATCATGATGGTGGGGGACAGCCCTGATCTGGAGGTGGGGGACAGCCGTGATCTGGAGGTGGGGGACAGCCCTGATCTGGAGGTGGGGGACAGCCCTGATCTGGAGGTGGGGGACAGCCCTGATCTGGAGGTGCTGTTCCTCGTCCTGGAGTCATGTGGGACC
>JACXGI010011869.1:0-24036 GCA_016801175.1 Esox masquinongy | reverse complement strand
CTAAGGGTAGTCAACCGAAAAACAGACACACATCGTTTCCTGATCAACCCCCTTCCACTTCTCCATGAGACCCCTAATTATTGTTCTTAGGCAGTCACCTGAAACAAATCTGTGAGAACCCCTTCCTTAACCCGAGACCCTCAAGATCAGACACCTTTCCTTGACCTATCTATCACCCTGGCCCATTTTTGGTCAAAACCAGCTTTCCCAGAAAAAAACAAGTCAATAGCCTAAAGGATGACACTACAAATTGAGGAAGCGCTTTTTTGGTGCATCAAATATTTCTGGAACATTGTCTACCACTTTTCTATCTTCCATTCTATGGCCTACTTCTTAAGTCAGGGCTATCATGAGTGCATCGCTCAGTACCAAAGCCATTAATGTTCTTTTCGTTATGCGTTCACTATTCACTAACTTTAAAACCCCTTTTATACAAATCTTAAAACAAGTGACAGAAACGTAGGGAAATTAAGAAAAGCTAGTCATTAAACTGTATACACACACACACACACACACTCTCCCTGCCCCAAGAGCCCTAAAACCAGACCCCTTCCTCTGAGAAGGCCATCACCCGACCCCCCTTGACCAGCCCGACTTCCTCTGAGTACCACAGCCCCTCCCTATTCATAAGAAACACAGGCTCATCTCCCTCCCATTTAAAAAAGCATCTTACACCTGTGAAAACATATACATAAATCACTTTTATTACCCAAACATCCTGGGTCAACCTCATAAAATCCACCCCTCCCTAAAAGACACCTGGGAAGTCCGGAAATGACCCCTTTTAAACTTTTGACATGAACGATAAATTATTAATCCCATAATCACATTCACCTTCCGGTCACACCACTCAAAGGTCAATCCCTAAAGCCATAAATCAGACAATGAACACAGGAAAGTGTAATAAAGTGTATACTATCCCTCTCTCGCCTCAGATAACGAAGATGGCAGATCTTCCAGCAGATCGTCTGTCCACCGAACCCCCATTCAAAAATGTCGGCCTGGACATATTTGGTCCATGGACAGTGTCTGCAAGACGGACAAGAGGTGGTGTGGCTGAAAACAAGCGATGGGCAGTGATATTTACCTGCCTGAGTGTGAGAGCTGTCCACATCGTGGTCATCAAATCTCTTGACACCTCCAGCTTCGTCAATGCACTCAGACGTTTTCTTGCAATCAGGGGACCAGTCAAACTAATTCGTTCTGACTGAGGTACCAACTTCGTCAGCGCCTGTAAGGAGCTCAAAATTCCTTACAACATTGATAATGTTACAGTTGAGAAGTTTCTCCTGGAACACGGCTGCACCTGGAAGTTCAATCCCCCTCATGCCTCTTATATGGGCGGTTCATGGGAGAGGATGATAGGCATAACAAGGAAAATACTGGACTCTGTTATTCCAATTCGGCTCCTCCAAGTTGACCAACGAGGTGCTCATCACACTGATGGCAGAGGTGTCTGCTATAATAAATGCACGGCCTCTCGTTCCAGTGTCTACTGACCCGGCCAATCCATTCCTACGTACCCCAGCAACACTACTCACTCAGAAGGTGAGACTGTCTGCTGCTCTAGTAGGTGACTGGGTTAAAGACCTCCACAAACGGCAGTGGCTCCAGGTCCAACACCTTGCTCAAACGTTCTGGGATAGATGGAGGAAACAGTACCTCGCCACACTTCAACCACAAAGGAAATGGCAGTTGAGCAAACCTGACCTTCAGCCCGGATGCATCGTACTCCTCATGGACGATCAGGTAAAGAGAAACGAGTGGCCCATGGGACTTGTAACCCAGGTTTTTCCCAGTGGAGATTAAGGTCTCCAAGAAGAATGGACCGAAAGTCTTCTTACGGCCACTCACCGAGACGATCCTCCTTCCTTCAGCAAAGTCTTCATAATTACCTTTAATGTTTCCAGGTTAGTGACGTCAAATTACACCAGACGGGGAGTGTTCTGTTTCAGCTGTTATACTTTCCTTAGTTTAGCACCACCTAGTAGAAGTGCGGTGTGCTTCATTCTAGTCTAAAGAGTTTTAGTGAATGAAAGGCGTTTATCTGACTGCCAAAGCACTTAGCCTGTGTTGAGGACAACACAGTGGGGAAGGTGATTGCAAAATTACACTTCAGACCAGTCAAAAAAACTTTTAGACTATAAGATGCAGCCACAGAAACTCTACGATGATCCTCAAAGGTATGTTGATTACTATACAACACAGGCCGGTAACGGTTTACCGAGGTATCATGGTACTGCTGCAATGTATGGGGCGGGTCTAGGGGGCCTTTTCCGCAGGCTTTTCCGGATGGCAATAACTTTGTTGAAGTGTGGTTTCTCAATAGCAAAACCACATTTGAAAAATGCAGCAAGGAATATAGTTGGCGAGGTTGTCAGCACTGTTATGGCACGCCAAACAAAACAGCGGGATGGATCAGGATTGATGGTTATGACTCGAGGTGTTAGAAAGAGACTGCCTGGTAGGAGGAGTAAAAAACACAATCTTGTCCAAAGAGTAATAAACACAAGATTGTGACAAAAACAAGAGCCGTTATTAAAAGAAACCATACCGATCGGTATAATATTTCTGGCCTTTCAAAAATATTCAGTGACCGATATAGCCACACTTTTTTTCAATAACTGCCATGAGCATTCCATCCATGCAGTCTGTCAGTTTCTTGATCTGTTCATGATCAACTTTGGCTGAAGCAGCAACCACAGCCTCCCAAATGATGTTCAAAGAGGTGTATTGTCTTCCCTGACTGTAAATCTCATGTTTGAGATTCTCAATAGGATTAAATAGGATTTAATCCTTAAATAGGATTTAAGTCAGGTAAGGAAGGGGGCCAGGTCATTATTCGGGCATCTTTGAGGCCCTTGCTTGCTAGCCAAGCAGTGGAGTACTTGGATGCATGTGATGGAGCATTGTCCTGCATAAAGAACATGGCCTTCTTGAATGCTGAGGACTTCTTCCTGTACCACTGCTTGAAGAATAGTATCTTCCAGAAACTGGCAGTTGGTGTGGGAGTTGAGTTTCAGTCCATCTTCAACCCAGAAAGGTCCAACTACCTCATCCTTAATGTTAGCAGCTCATACCAGTACCCCTCTTCCACCTTGCTGGTGCCTGACTCAAGTGGTGCCCTGTGTCCATTAGTGATGGCCACAGGCCCATCCGTCTGGTCCATCAAGAGTCACTCTCATTTCAGCTGTCCATAAAACCTTTGAAAAATCTGTCTTCAGGTATTTCTTTGCCCAATATATACGCTTCAACGTGTGAATCTTATTCAGTGGTGGTTTTCTTTCAGCCTTCTTGACCTTGGCCTTGTCTCTGAGCACTTGATACCTTGTACTTCTGGACACTCCAGGTAGGTTGCAGTTCTGGAATATGGTAGAGGATCACTGGAGGATAATGGGTTCCTGGTAGCTTCACGTTTAATTCTTCTCAAGTCCTCCACTCGAAGAGGGTAGGAGAGGGTAGTGAACGTGGATTCTAGGGTCACTGCATGCGGTGTGATAAGTTTAAAGCCATTTCACAAAAACCCGTATTCACCTTTTGCCGTGAGTGTGCGCGTGTTGCAGTGTTTAGTGTTAAGAAGTTTCACTGGGTTCTAGGTGTGCATGGGCTTAGCATCCCCTTCCCAGATGAGTGTCCTGCTCTCGGCTTCCCAATGTGCTGGCAAGTACATATATTTTAGAGCCTGTTAGGTTTCCAATGAAGGTGCCCATAATAAAGATCATTGTTTTTAGTAGCTACCATCTTACATTGTCAAAATAGATATCATTACCTTTGTATGAAGATCCTATCTCAGTTCCTTGATTTGAAGAATGTGTGTTGTCTTAGTCTATCCAGAGGACCTCACGTCTGTTAATAAAAAGGTGGCGTTGTCGCAGTACATATTCAGATTTAATATGGCCCACGGTCACATAATGAAGCTGCCTGTTGTGGATCTGTGAGGCGTCTGTTTCTCAAACTAGACATACAAATGTATTTGTCCTCAGTTTTGCACCGGGGCCTCACACTCCTATTCTGGTTAGAGCCAGTTTGCGCTGTTCTGGGAAGGGAGTAGTACACAGTGTTCTACGAGATCTTCAGTTTCATGGCAATTTCTCGCATGGAATATCCTTCATGTCTCAGAACAAGAATAGACAGATGAGTTTCAGAAGAAAGTTATTTCTTTTTCTGAGCCTGTAATTGAACCCACAGTTGCTGATGCTCCAGATACTCAACTAGTGAAAATGCGATATACTTTAGATATGGTTGCACCACTAAAAACAAAAGAAATACGCAACAAGAAACTCGCTACCTGGTACACAGACAATACTAGAGCACTCAAGCCTCCAGAAAGTTGGAGCGAAAGTGGCGCTCCATCAAGTTGGAAGTTTTCAGACTAGCCTGGATAGATAGTACACTACAATACCGAAAAGCACTCACATCTGCTCGATCAACTTATTTCTCCAACCTGATTGAGGTGAACAAAAACAATCCAAAATGTATCCTTGATACTGTTGAAAAGTTAACAAAAAAGCAATGTTCATCAAGTGAAGTGGGTCTTCACTTCAGCAGTAATGAATACATGAACTTCTTTGATGAAAAGATCATCACCATTAGAAAACAAATAACTGACTCCTTCTTAAATAGGTATATTCCCCAAAATCTCAGTTGTCCTGAGAATGTCCTGAACCTCCTTGACCTGGTGTCAATGGGGACACTTGAATTTTCTGATTTTGTATCGCTCGACACATTCACTAAATTAGTAATGACTTCTAAACCCACAAATTGTCAACTAGACCCGATTCCAACAAAACTACTAAAAGAGCTATTTCCAGTGCTAGGTCAGCCAATGTTGAACATAATTAATTGGTCTCTATCTTCCGAAAGTGTACCAAACTTACTAAACTTACTAAAATAGGAAATTAAGCCTCTTCTGAAGAAATCTAATCTGGATCCAGACATATTAAACAATTATAGGCCAATATCAAATCTCCCGTTCCTCTCAAAAATCTTAGAAAAATGTGTTCCCCAACAACTGAATGCCTTCCTGAAGACAAATAACATTTATGAAATGCTCCAGTTTGGTTTCAGACCCCATCATAGCACTAAGACTGCACTCGTGAAGGTAACAAGTGACCTTCTAATGGCCTCAGACAATGGTTCTGCATTCCGTCCTGCTGCTCCTTGAACTTAGTGCTGCCTTTGACACTATTCATCACTCCCTTCTCTTAGAGAGACTGGAAACCCACATTGGGCTACGTGGACATGTTCTGGCCTGGTTTAAATCTTATTTATCTGAAAATACTGATCACCTGTGTCAATTACCTGTTCCTTTGTTTTTTCCCACTATTTAGTTCATCCACTCCCAGCCTTCCGATTGTGAGGTATTGATTGTTTGTTCGCTGCATCATTACTAAGCCCTTATCAGATTCTCTACAGTTTTTGGATTTTTGTGTACCGACCTGCATCTGCCCGATCTACCTTTAACTCTGATTCCCAGTCTAGTCCCTATCTGTACTTTCGCCTGTCTGTTGGACTAATGTGTTTTGACCTTCTGCCTGCCTGTGATTTGGAGACATGCCTAGCCCTTTTGTGTATCTGCCTAGCCTCAGTGTGTATCCGTGCCTTCCTGTGTATGACCCCAGCCTGTACTTCTGACCATGCTTCGGCTGTACCCTGTTATCAATAAAAGCGGCGCACACCGCAACTGGAGCCACAACACCAGCCTCCGTCTGGTATCGTTACAGATATCAGTTCATATGTGTGGATGGGATATCCTCTGATAAATCAAAGGTATGTTTGGTGTTCCTCAGGGATTGGTTTTGGGCCCATTATTGTTCTCACTATATATGCTGCCTCTGGGTGATGTCATCCGGAATCACAATGTCAATTTTCACTGTTATGCTGATGACACACAGTTGTATATTTCGATGAAACATGGAGAAGCCCCAAAATTAGCTACTTTGGAAGCATGCGTTTCAGATATTAGGAAGTGGATGACAGAGAACTTCTTGCTTTTAAACTCAAGAAAAACAGAAATGCTCGTTTTAGGACCCAAGAAACAAAGAGTTTTGTTGGCAGATCTCACTGTGAACCTCGACGGCTGTATGATCGTATCCCAAAAAACTGTAAGAAACATTGGCGTTACCCTTGACCCTGACCTCTCCTCTGATGAACATATAAAATATATCTCAAGAGTTGCTTATTTCCATCTTCAGAACATTGCAAAAATTAGAAACCTTTTATCAAAAATGGATGCAGAAAAACTAATCCATGCTTTTGTTCCTTCTATTAGATTAGATTACTGCAATGCTCTTTTTTCCGGTTATCCTGATAAATCAATAAATAAACTTCAATTAGTGCTGAGCACGGCAGTAATTAATACAGGACATATTGTGTCACTTTTGTATGATTGATTGACAGTAGGTGGGACTTACGGTTTGTGGGCGGGACTTCCAGTGTGATGTATGCAGGGGTGGGACCTCCGGTGTGATGTATGTTCCGGGGTGGGACTTCCTGTGTGACATATTTTCCGGGGTTGTAACTTCCTGTATGACGTACGCATGTCCGGGGGATGAAATATGGTATGGGGGTGTGTGGTATGTTATTTATGGTGGCTTTGATGTTTAACAATAGGGCTCCAGGGTTCTGGGGATGTTAAATTCACCAGACGTTCGATGTTACGGTAAGTCCGATGTTTAACAATAGGGCGCCAGGGTTCGGGAATATTAAATTCCCAAGGCATAAGATGTTACGATATGTAGTTTGATGTTTGGTGTTCAACAAAAAGGTGCCTGGGTTCTGGAATGTTTAATCCCACAGGCAATCGATGTTACGACAAGTTTGTACAACAGATGATCTATAACCAGTGGGTGGTACCTTTCATGTTTTTACAACGCCATAGGTGGCTGGCGTGGTCGGTGTATTTAAAACCCCACAGACCCCAGTTGTTGGTCATTCAGACTAGGCTGAGTTAACCTACGTGTACATTACAAAACTATAGCGATCAATATTGGGTTTGAAACACCGGTGAAGGTTAACAGCTGTACAGCAGGTCGGCTAGAGAATACATTTGGGTGGCAATGACACGATGAAGATGCCATCCCCAAAAAAACCGATGCAGCGTTTAGCTTGGATTCATCAACTACACCAGGATATGTTGGCACAGGAGTGGAAGTTGGAAGACAGGCAGATTGGTGGATACATTTTCAACCCAGAAATACCAGAAGTAGCATTTTATGAATTGTCCAAAGGGGAGGGGCTTAAACAGTGTTTGACTGATCAAATGACCTTTAGTGCTAGTTTATGGAACACCTTTCGAAAAGTGTTTTATTTGGTGTCAAAACAGGGCACACATAATACAGTAGATTTGTTGTTTAAAGTCATTGAAGGAATGAAGCAGTATGACTTTGTTAGATTGGAGCTATTTCTGGAAAATATCAGCAAGTTAGATTATGACTGCGACTGCACACAGTTCGACTGACGTACAACCCTGAAGCCCCGCCCCACACATTCCTCAACACAGAATTAAAAAAAAGACAGACCGCCTGTTACTATCAAGCAGCCAGCAGACTTTACGAAACATGTCCCAAGAATACAACCAACCAGAGTTTGTAGAACCCAAGGCTGAGGACTGGCTGTGTGACGCCTTGGATGACAACGCTGAACCCTGCTATGGTACCCCGGACCCTGACAGCTCGACTCCACCGTCTTACCCACCAAAATCTAGCATTGGCTTGACCGGCTTGGTGCTCAGCTAGGACCTCTTAATCTATCATACCTTTCAAATGTTGACAAGAGTTATCACAAAACAGACAAAAGCCTTGCACCGCAGGTTTTAATGATCTTCAAAGCGACATTGGGTGTGATCCTGGAAAACGTTGTTGTGGCTATTCTACACAAAGCATGCATCGGATGTGAAGTGGACCACCAGAGCCAGAGAAGACATTCTTGTCTCGAACCGCCTGATTATTTTTTTGAGACCCATTATGATGACATTGTGGAGACAGTTTTAACACAGCGACTGAAACGTGCTGTCAAGGCTTTGAATGCGTCTGGTTTTCAAGCACCGCTGATCGAAGTTCACGTGGCAGCTAAGAACTTTCTGCACTAACTCAAGTCGGAGCCGAACATCACACAGAGACTGAGTGAGAACAGGGATGAATACATGGAGAAATTTAAGGAGGAAGCTGTATGCAACGCGGTAGAGTCTTGGTGCGACGAAAACAAGGAGACTGTTGTCTAAGGATGGGTAACTTCAGTTGTCGTGTTTACATGTATCTAAACAAATTCTATGTGGCTTTAGCGATGAAACAGGTGATGCACAAAGCTATCAAGTGTGGATTTGATGGTTGTAGACTTTTTAATAACCAAGACCATGTCAGTATAAAATGTTTTAATAATCTGAACAAGCATATGGAAAGGTCAGCAACACATCTGTTGATTGGCCGCAATTGGTGTAAAATCGGTGTTGTTACATTTTTAAATGTTGACAAGACTTTAAAATTGGGCACCTGTTATGTATGTTTACATATGTAACAGATGTTTGTGTGTTAACATTGCTGAGTAATGAAGCAGTGGATGTAGATTAAATTTCTAAAATATTTACAGATTTTCTAATCAGCAGAAATCTGAATGTTGGTGTAACACTAAACAGGCCTGTAGCTATTAATTTTCAAAGAAATAGAGTTCACAATATAAATAAATTCACAATTTCAACTGCATTTGGTTGACATGAGTGCTTACAGTGTGGAAAACGATAACATGAAATTTATGTATAGATGTATTAAGTAAATACGCCTGGATTCGTGTGCTGAGAAATAAAAGTGCTATCGAGGTAAAGCGGGCATTTGAAGACATTTTAAAAGGAAGCACCCCCAAAAAAGTCCAAACGGACAAGGGGAAGGAGTTTTTTAATTCACATTTTCAATTGTTAATGAAGAAGTACAACATAAAATATTTTGCGACAGGAAATTATGTCAATGTGAGCATTGTTGAGAGATTTAATAAAACAATTAAATCACGTAAGTGGCGGTATCTCACGGCTGCCAACACAAATCGTTATGTTGATGTGATTCAAGATTTGGTTCATGGTTACATAGCTACCATCGGTCTATTAAGATGAAGCCTGTTGACGTTTGTGATGAAAATGTTAGACAAGTTCTGAAGAACCTATATGGTACAACAATGATGAGAAGTGGTAATCAAAGTTACAAGTTCCGAGTTGGAGATACTGTAAGACTCTCAAACTTGAGAGGGACCCTCAAAGTCTGAAAAAGGGAACACATTACCAAGAACTGGACGTCCCTCCAAAATTGATGAAAAGACCAGAAGAAAACTGGTCAGGGAGGCTTTCAAGAGGCCTACAGCAACATTAAAGGAACTGCAGGAATTTCTGGCAAGTACTGGCTGTGTGCTACATGTGACAACAATCTCCCATATTCTTCATATGAATGGGTTATGGAGTAGGATAGCAAGACAGAAGCCTTTTTTTACAAAGAAAAACATCCAAGCCCGGCTGAAGTTTGCAAAAACAAACATCAAGTCCCCCAAAAGCATGTGGGAAAATGTGTTATGGTCTGATGAAACCAAGTTTGAACTTTTTGGCCATAATTTCAAAAGGTATGTTTGGTGTAAAAACAACACTGCACATCAACCAAAGAACACCATACTCACAGTGAAGCATGGTGGTGGCAGCATCATGCTTTGGGGCTGTTTTTCTTTAGCTGGAACCGGGGCCTTAGTCAGGGTGGAGGGAATTATGAACAGTTCCAAATACCAGGCAATTTTGGCACAAAACCTTTAGGCGTCCGTTAGAAAGCTGAAGATGAAGAGGATGTTCACCTTTCAGCACGACACCGACCCAAAGCCCACATCCAAATCCACAAAAACATGGCTTTACCAGAAGAAGATTAACGTTTTGGAATGGCCCAGCCAGAGCCCAGACCTGAATCCAATTGAACATATGTGGGGTGATCTGAAGAGGGCTGTGCACAGGAGATGTCCTCGCAATCTTACAGATTTGGAGCGCTTTTGCAAAGAAGAGTGGGCAAATATTGCCACGTCAAGATGTGCCATGCTAATAGACTCCTACCCAAAAAGACTGAGTGCTGTAATAAAATCAAAAGGTGCTTCAACAAAGTATTAGTTAAAGGGTGTGCACACTTCTGCAACCAGGTTATTGTGAGTTTTTTATTTTTTATTTTTCCCCCTCAAAGATTTCAGTTTGTTTTTCAATAGAATTTTTCATGTTATGGGTCAAATTAAAGGTGGAAAAAGTTCTGACACGATTCTTTTACATCACAAGAACCTGGCATTTTAACAGGGTAGTGTAGACTTTTTATATCCACTGTATTAACTACTCACGGCTGCTTAAATCCCAACTAGAACTAAAAAATGTGAACACATTACTCCAGTACTAGCCTCTTTACACTGCCTGTTAGGGTTAGGGCTGATTTTAAGGTTTTATTGTTAACCTATAAAGCATTACATGGACTTGCTCCTACTTACCTCGCTGAAATGATCCAGCCGTACATACCTACACGTAACCTTAGATCGCAAGATGCAGGCCTTCTAATTGTACCTAGACGTTGTAAACAAACAGCCAGAGGCAGGGCTTTCTCTCATAGAGCTCCACTACTGTGGAATGATCTGCCAATTAAGGTTAGAAATGCAGACTCGGTGCAAACTTTCAAGTGTCTATTAAAAACTCATCTCTTCAGCATTGTCTATGATTAAGTGCAGTCTGGCACTCGTTGCTGTCCCTGTCCAAATTCTTCCTGGTTGTGTTGCAGATCAAGACGATACCCGACGAGTCCAGCTGCCACTCTGCTGACCCCGCCCCCCGGGTTTTGTCCCTGTCCTTGTCCATCTGGTCATGCTTCGGACATGGACTAGGTTTAATAGACTCTGGACTCTGCCTATATTTAATTATTATAACTTGTACTCTTAATGTTCACCCGGCACAGCCAGAAGAGGACTGGCCACCCCTCTGAGCCTGGTTCCTCTCTAGGTTCCTTCCCAAATTTCGGTCTTCTTAGGGAGTTTTTCCTAGCCTCTGAAATTCAACACTTGTCATTTGCTCCTTGGGGTTTGATACTGGGTGTTTTGTAAAAGCACTTTGTGACAACTGCTGATGTAAAAAGGGCTTTATAAATGAATTTGATTGTTAGATTGACTAGTCTAAAGGCCAGTTTTATTGCTTCCTTAATCAGCACAACAGTTTTCAGCTGTGATAACATAATTGCAAAAGGGTTTTCTATTTCAATTAGCCTTTTAAAATGATAAATGTGGATTAGCAAAAACAATGTGCCATTGGAAAACAGTACTGATGTTTGCTGATAATGGGCCTCTATATGCCTATTTAGATATTCCATAAAAAATATTCCTTTCCCAGGTACAATAGTAACTGAAATGTCTACACTGGTTGAAAATGAATAATTTCAGGGAGCATTACAGTGAACGAGTCGGGGGAATACATACAAATATCAAGTATTTTACAAGAACTCTGGTTTGACTACAATTATAAACTGGTGGTAGGAATGGACATCTCAATACTACTACATGTATTAAAGTATGTTTGGCATGTATATTGTGGGTGTTTGAATTACTTTAAAATTGATTTAGCTGATTGCACTTCTACACGGCTGGTATAAATAAAAAACATTTACATCTTCTGTTACATCTGACTGATTGATGACTGAATTAATGAAGAAAAAAGTTATTTAATAGGTGGTTTGGCTGCAGAAAGATGGATTTCAGAGAGACACAAAAACACTTTGTATAATGATGCATGTATTAAAACCATCAGGAGTCCAGCTTGGTAATGTCTAACATTTACAATCTTCATCTAAAAATGTAAATCAGCCAATGTAAGTGGTTCTTTTTTACACCATTCATACACAATTAGTATGTCTGCTCAAGTTGAAAATCTAAATGAACTGGAAAAACTGCCCTAAAAATTGGCTACAATTATGTTCAACTTAAACACACAACTGTTCATGCTATTTAGTTTCGTAAGTAGCAGCCTATCTCTGCAATGTAACAACAGAGAGACTTTAAGCACCAAGATTGCCAAATGAAACCATGAAAAGTATTGCTCCCAATCTGAGATCTAGCGTTTGGAGGATGTCGAAATGTAACATCAATGTAAGCTTTATGATACAGAAAAAGTGTTTAAAAACAGAATATCAAAGTACTGAAATACACAGTGGTTCTTTCGTCTGAATATTGGAGCATGTCTTTAAGACTCTTTTTGGGGATTCAGTGCATATAAAAAGCAGCATCAAATCAAAAGAAAATGTCTCTCATACAATCGATAAGAAATGCAAATTGTTAATATTTAATATTGATTTATGACAAGAAATTCACATTTAAATTTACATTTTCAAAGGAACTTAGAGGTAGTGCATGTACATTTTAAGGTAGGCAGAACAATCACGCAACTCAATAGCAGTAACATTCAACTCATTGAAATAGTAATCAGCAAGTCAGTGCTGGAAGGAAGACAACACAAATAAAAACAGAAAGTTTTAGTTCATAAAGGCAACATAGACCGGAGTGGCTGTGGAGTTGCTTTAGGTAATCTTTAAAATGGGAGGGTTTCAGATGTTTTCTGAAAATGGTCAGAGATTCTGTTGTCCTAGCCTCAAGGTGAAGCTGGTTCCAGCATTTGGTTGCAAGAAAAGAGAAGTTTTGAGTGGGTTGAGGGAGCTGCCCTTCCGTAAGAGTGGGGATGACCAAAAGAACAGTGGGCTTATATCTAGTGTGCGTGTGCACAAATCTGTTTGTAGACAATACTGCACGAAGTGTGGGATTTTTCAATACAAACATTTGCTTGAGAAATTTACACACAGCCATGACCATGCACACACACAGTGGCAAGTGGTGGAATGAGGGAACTGCTTCTGAAACATATACTAGATAAAGTGGAAAATATCATTTTTTTATGTGTGAATAAAATTTTCTGAAAAAATAAAATATTTTTTCAATTCCATTGTTTTTCCATTTCACCTTTCATGCAGTTTTCTTAACAGGCTATTCTATTTCATGTAATGTCACCACATCAGTGAAATTGTAATGATAAGAGTCCAAATATGTAGTCATTTTTTAAATTATACTAAGTTTGTAAAACCATTGATGAATTATTCTAACAAATTGGAAATACTTTTCAATAGGAACTTGTCAGTATGGCATCTCACCCAGGATGAGCCAGCCGATAAATGCCCATAAAACAAATTGTTTCATACACTTTCAATGATGTTAGGCTCTAGTTTGTGACTCAGATGCTGAGACAGACACACAGACTCGGGGAGGCAATTAAAGTGTTTATTCACACAACCGGAATTAAACAGAGAGAAATTGTTCAGGGTTGGGTGGCTCCAGGAGGCGAGCGGTGAGGAGAGTAGAATGGCGAGGCAGGCCGTGCTGAGAGCTGAGCGGCGGAGTGTGCAGGCAGCAAGAAGAGCTGGGTGGCGAGGTGAGCAGGCAACAGGTGAGCTGGCAAATAATTACTGGAAATGAGCTGCAGCTGGCTGGAAACAGAGCAGGAGAGAGTGGCCACGCCCCTTGGCCTGGATCCTCTGTGAGAGCGACACTTGCACAGCAGGTGGAGACAAACACAGACAACACACATAAGGAAAAGGGGAAGAGGAAAACAGGCTGGGACAGGGAAAACAGAGCCTACCCATAACAGTACCCCCCCCTCAACGGGCGCCACCCGGCGACCCACCCGGCTTGTCAGGGTGGTCTCTATGAAAGGCCTTCACCATCTGAGGGTCCAGAACAAAGCGCCTGGGGATCCAGGTCCTCTCCTCGGGCCCGTAACCCTCTCAGTCCACCAGGTACTGGAACCCCCTCCCACGTTTCCGGACATCCAGCAGTCTCCGAACTGTGTAAGCTGGATGATCGTCGATCATGCGTGGTGGAGGTGGGGGATCCACAGGCGGACACAGGGGACTGGTAATGACCGGCTTCAGCTGGGACACGTGGAAGGTTGGATGGACCCTCATGGAATGGGGCAGCTTCAACCGAACAGCTGATGGGTTGACGATGGACTCGATCTCAAAGGGACCCAAAAACCGGGGCGACAGCTTACGGGATTCAGTGCGCAGGGGGATGTTACTGGAGGACAGCTAGACTCTCTGTCCAGGTTGGTACTGGGGAGCAGCCACCCTGTGTCTGTCCGCCACCTTCTTGTTCCGCTCTGCGGTTTGGAGAAGGGCTTCACGGGTATCCTCCCACACCTTGCGGCAGCGACGAAGGTTGTCCTGAACAGACGGGACAGCCAAATCCTTCTCCTGCGATGGAAACAAAGGCGGTTGGTATCCAAAAGAGGCCTCAAACGGGGAGAGGCCGGTGGCAGAGGAGGTGAGGGAGTTGTGGGCATATTCGATCCACGGGAGCTGTTTCGCCCAGGTGGAAGGATTCTGGGCTGTCACACAGCGAAGAGCAGCCTCCAGGTCCTGATTAGTTCTCTCAGTCTGGCCATTGGACTGGGGATGGAAACCTGATGAGAGACTAGCAGAGGCACCCAGAGTAGAACAGAACTCCTTCCACACTCGAGAAATAAACTGTGGGCCTCTATCGGAAACTATGTCCTCAGGTATTCCATGGGGACGGAATACATGTAGGACAAAGAGGTCAGCTGTCTCACTGGCAGATGGTAATTTTGGTAATGCAACAAAATGGGCAGATTTAGAGAATCTGTCCACGATGTTAAGTATTGTGTCATTACCTTCAGACTGAGGAAGTCCGGTGACAAAGTCCAAGGCCACATGAGACCAGGGATGACTGGGGACTGGGAGAGGCAGCAGCAGGCCCGAGGGAGACCGGTGGGAGGTTTTGTTCCGGGCACAGATAGTGCAGGCCGCCACATACGCCCGGACGTCGGCCTCAACGGACGGCCACCAGAAGTGTCTCTTGTTCGGTTAACACCGACAATGTTCGGTTAACACCGGGGTGACAGGAGAAGCGAGAGGTGTGGACCCAGTTGAGTACTTGAGGCTGTACGGCTGAGGGGACATAGAGGAGGTTGGGGGTTCCATCGGCCGGTCCAGGTTCCGACTCTTGTGCCGATCTGACGAGGAACTCTATCTCCCAGTGGACTGCCGCCACCAAGCAGGAAGCAGGCAGGATGGGTTCAGGGTCACCGGTATCCTCCGTGTCTGTAAACTGGCGAGAGAGAGCATCAGGCTTGATGTTACGGGTGCCAGGACGGTAGGATAATATGAAATTGAACCTGCTGAAGAACAGCGCCCATCTGGCCTGATGGGAGTCTCTTGGTAGACTGGATGTAGGCCAGGTTTCTGTGATCTGTCCAGACTATAAAGGGCTGCTCTGTTCCGTCTAGCCAGTGTCTCCACTCCTCCAAGGCCAACTTGACCGCTAGTAGCTCCCAGTTCCCCACGTCGTAGTTCTTTTCTGCGGGGGATAATTTCTTGGAGAAAAAGGCCACTGGATGAAGCTTCTGGTCTGCGGGGGAGCGTTGAGAGAGAACCGCTCCCACCCCAGAATCAGAAGCGTCCACCTCCACAACAAACTGTAAGCTGGTATCAGGATGAATCAAAACAGGAGAGGTGGAAAACAGTTCCTTAAGAGTACTCACGGCAGACTCGGCTTCAGATGTCCAGAGAAACGGAACCTTGGGGGAGGTGAGCTTGGTCAGGGGAGCTACAACTCGGCTGAAATCCTTGATGAAGCGGCGATAGAAATTGGCGAAGCCTAGGAAGCGTTGCAGCTGTTTCCGTGTCGTCGGCATGGGCCACTCGGTAACTGCCTTGAGTTTTTCTGGGTCTGGTGACACTTGTCCCCGTTCGATAATAAAACCCAAGAATGGGACAGATTGCCGGTGAAACTCGCACTTCTCAGATTTCACATACAGTTTGTCCTCCAAGAGGCGTTGGAGGACCTGACAGACGTGAGAGACATGTTCATCCTAGGACTTGGAAAAGATCAAGATATCGTCTAAGTAGACGAATACAAAACGGTGAAGGAAATCTCTCAAAACATCGTTAACCATGGCCTGAAAAACTGCTGGGGCATTGGTGAGACCGAATGGCATGACGAGATACTCAAAATGACCGAGAGGGGTATGAAACGCCGTCTTCCATTCGTCCCCTTGTCTGATCCGGACGAGGTGGTAGGCGTTACGCAGGTCCAGTTTAGAAAATATGGTGGCTCCCTGAAGTGGTTCGAATGCCGAGTTGATGAGAGGCAGGGGATACGTATTTTTGACCGTGATGTTATTAAGTCCTCTGCAGTCGATGCAGGGACGTAAAGTTTTGTCCTTCTTTTTCACGAAAAAGAAACCAGCACCAACAGAAGAGAAGGGGTGGATAATGCCAGAGGCTAGAGAGTCGCCTATGTAGGTTTCCATAGCTTCTCTTTCTGGACAGGACAGATTAAAGAGCCAACTAGACGGCAGAGGGGCTCCAGGCAGTAGCTCGATTGCGCAATCGTACGGTCTGTGTGGTGGTAGTGAAACAGCCTTAGATTTGCTGAACACTTCAGCAAGGTCCAGATATTCCTCGGGGACAGACGAGAGGTCAGGTGATTTAACCGGAGGAGCAGCGGAACCTACAGAGGGCGGAATAGCAGACCCGAGACAAGCGGAATGACAGTGAGTGCTCCAACTGTGGATTTTGTGGTTCTGCCAGTCAATATGGGGGTTGTGAAGGCTAAGCCAGGGGAAACAAAGGATTAGCGGGGAGGCAGAGGAGGAAACTACTTTAAACTGAATGGTTTCTCTATGATTACCGGACAGAATGAGTGAAACGGGGACAGTTTCGTGAGTGATTTTGGCAAAATGATGGCCATCGATGGCAGTGACGATAATGGGAGATGGCAGGGGCTTAACAGGGATCTCCGCCTGTCTGACGAGGTTAGCATCGAGGAAACTGTCCTCGGCTCCAGAGTCTATGAAAGCGGTTAACGGGAGTGAATGATTCTTGAACTGAACAGTAGCTGGGATAACTAGTCGGGGAGCTGTGGGTTCTGACTTAGGTGTAGGGCTCGCAAGTTAAAGTGGGCGTACACATACACTGTTCAACTGTTCAAAAGTTTGGGGTCACTTCAAATGTCCTTGTTTTTTAAAGAAAAGCATTTTTTGTCAATTAAAATAACAAAATTGATCAGAAATACAATGTACACATTGTTAATGTTGTAAATGACTTTTGGAGCTGGAAACAGCAGATTTTTCATTGAAAATCTATATATGCGTACAGAGGTCCATTATCAGCAACCATCAGTCCTGTGTTCCAATGGCACATTGTGTTTGCAAATCCAAGTTCATCTTTTTAAAAGGCTAACTGATCAAAACCTTTTGCAATTATGTTACCACAGCTGAAAATTGTTGTGCTGATTAAAGAGGCAATAAAACTGGCCCTCCTTAGACTAATTGTGTATCTGGAGCTTCAGCAATTGTGGGTTTGATTACAGGCATAAAATTGCCCAAAACAAAGAACTTTCTTCCAAAACTCACCAGTCTATACTTTTGAGAAATGAAAGCTATTCTATGTGAGAAATTGACAAAAAATGGAAGATCTGCTGTACTACTCCCTTGACAGAACAGCGCAAACAGGCTCTAACCAGAATAGAAGGAGGATTGGGAGTGAGCCAGAGAACAAATACATTAGTGTCTAATTTAAGAAACAGATGCCCCACAGGTCCTCAAATGGCAGCTTCATTAAATAGTACCTGCAAAACACCAGTCTCAACGTCAACAGTGAAGAGGTGACAACAGGACGCTGGCCTTCTAGGCGGAGTTGAAAAATCCTTATCTCAGACTGGACAATAAAAAGACAAGATTAAGATGTGCCAAACAACACAGACACTGGACAGAGGAAAATTGGAAAAAAGTGTCTAAAATTGAGGTGTTCGGATCACAAAGAACATTAGTGAAATGCAGACCAAATGAAAAGAGGTTGGAGGAGTGCTTGACGTCATCTGTCAAGCATTGTGGAGGCAATGTGATGGTCTGGGGGTGCTTTGGTGCTGGTGAAGTGGGAGATTTTTACAGGGTAAAAGGGATCTTGAAGAAGGAAGGCTATCACTCCCTTTTGTAACACCATGCCATACTCTGTGGATGGCACTTGACTGGAGCCAATTTCCTCCTACAACAGGATAATGGCACAAAGCACAGCTCCAAACTATAAAAGCACTTTTTAGGGAAGAAGCAGTCATCTGCTATCCACTCTAGAGTGGATCCATTCACAGTCATTGAATCTCAACCCTACTGAGCAGTTGTGGGAGCAGCTTGACCGTATGGTACGTAAGAAGTGCCTGTCAAGCCAATCCAACTTGAGGGAGGTGCTTTAGGAAACGTGGGGTGACATTTTTTCAGATTACCTCAAAACATTGACAACTAGAATGCCAAAGGCCGGCAAGGCTGTAACTGCAGCAGAGAAGCTGTAACTGGAGAATTCTTTGAGAAAAGCAACGTTTGAAGGAAACAATTATTTCAATTAAAAATACTAGCTCATCTGATTCAAGCTGCCAAGGACTTAATAATTAGATGACATGGAACTGCCTGAAGAGGTCGCTGTTTGGCTTTGATGTTCCAATCAGTTACTGAACCCTCACTCCTTAAGAAAAATAACAATTTCATACAAATCCCTTTTGTTTTCCGTTGAATGACATCAAGACTCTGTAAAACACTATCACAGCAGTCAAGATGTTTGTGTTTCAACAGTAAACAGTATGTCAATAGCACAGTTACAGCGATTCTTTGCAAACTTAACAAAGCGCAGTCTTAGAATGTGATGAAAACGACAGCCTGTTGAGATGAGGGGCATGCAGTACGCACCCCACATGCATTAACGCATAGTCTCTTCTGCTTGTGTCAAGCAGATTGTATGTTTTCTGGGGGAGCTGCATCACTAATGGACTTTACTATTCATGAATATATTTGCAGCACACTAATATATCAGGCAGAGAAGTTAAAATTGCTGTAAGAATGCAGGAAGCACAGTGGCGGTTTGGACAGAGGGGAAGCTGAGGTTAGTCGGTTTTGTTTGGTTGTCTGGTCTCCACGGCGATTAACGAGGGCGGGAGATGGAGACACAGCTTAGAATGAGATATTGGCTGTTTGTTATTCTCAATTGAGGAGGCTCATTTGAGTGTTACCGGGCAATTAGATGGGTGTGTATAGCAGTGTAAGGGTGGGAACGCCATACTGAGACTATTCGTTAGATGTTCCCATAGACTCATACATTTTACACACACATACCGACGCACACACACTTCCCTAGAAAGTCTGGGTTTGTTTGGAGGTTTATTTTACAGAAGCATATGAAAATAATGCAATTTGTATAATTTGTATATATCTGGGAGATATGTGGCAGGATATGTTTTACGACATTACGACTGTGACTTTGGAGCATACTTCAAGACAGTGCCAACATTGGAAATGCAGACATGTCTCTGCTGGCCAGGTAATTGACAGGGATGAAGACTAATCGCGTCTATCCTGGTTTTTTGACATTCTGTGCCGGACCAGCCATTCTATAGCTGCACCCTCTACTAGGCACGAAGGAATTCAATTAGTTTTCAAATGCTCTTTTTCTCTTTCTTTTGGTGGGGGTCTGCATTCGATTCTAGGTAGGAACTAAAGTAAGAGAAGATTTAGCAAATGTTTGGTAGCAAATATAACAACAGGTGTTAAAAGTGGCTTATGACTTGGGATTCATGTATTTATTCTAACATCTGTGCTTGGTTTTCACTTATATACACTGATATTTTTTACTTAGTAAATGAAACACTGTCACATAACAAACCATTAAGTTATATTGACTCTGTCTGGTATTTCAATTATACATTGCCATTATGAATTGTGTTATAAATGGCAGGATTGAAGATACTGTCAGCTTTCTAATTTCTTTGTTAATTTTAAAAGCCCTTATCCTGCTCTTGCCATATGTCAAGTACAAACATATGACCTTTTACAGGAAATGCATGTTACCATGACCTTTACTAATGTGTTTGCTTTCTTCTCATTGATTTTAGATGGTTAAGGGAAACTCACAGCTGTTAAGAGATGGTCGAAGCAATATGAAGCAATGCATTTGTTCATAGCTGTAGAAGCAAACCCAAAGCATGACAAATTCAATGGTCTAGGTGTGTGTGTGTTTCTGTGTTTGTGGGCATGTATACAGTTCCCTTCCTAATTATATGGACAGTAAGCATGTTTTATTATTTTGGCTTTATACTCCAAAGGTCTGTGTGTGAAATCATACTATAACTATGAGGTTAAGGTATAGACTCTAAGCTTTTATTTGTACAGGGTTAGGGTACATATTAATTACACCTTTTAGAAAAAAACACACAAGAACACTTTTTATAAACAGGGCACCAAAAGTCCTTGGACATATTCATAACGTTTCCAAGTTAAGCACTTACAATAATGTTTTGTATTTGGTTGCATAAAATATGCATGCAATCTCTTTCTGAAGTCTAGAAATAATTTTGCCTCTAAATGACTGCTTATAAAGCATGTCCACTGATTTAAAATACATTTGCTTTTATTGTAGCAGACAAGATCTTTCTTAACACTTCCAAATAAATGTTGCTGTTGCTAGCAGTTACATCATCAATGCAGACAAGTTAGCTTGTTCCAATGGCAGCCATGCCGTCAACACTACACTTTTTTTTCTTCACAAATACCTTTTTAATGTTTGATTATTGCACGAGAATGTTAATAAATTGTCTGTAAATTGTATGTCCTTTGTTGTGTATTTCAAGTTTTAGATTGACCCCAAGAGTAGTTCCTGTACGTGCAATAGCTAATGGGGATCCTGATAAAACCAAACCACACTTAACCTAAATCATTTAAATTAAAGTGTTGATCAAGAGCTTAAATAAATATAAATATCCCTGAAATGTTTCTTACCTAGGGTTCTCCAGTAGCCTAACTACTGCCTCCAATGCACATATGCTATCACATACAATTCTATTTCTTTAGACCCCAATAGAATTCTCATAATAAATCATATCTTCTCACACATTTCTCACAACAAACAGACATTGCACAAAAACCAAGAACAAGTTACAAGTTAAGTTTATTTTAAAGAGCAAATTATACATGAATATTATTGTTTTCTCCCACTGTGTATACAATTGTAATTAAAAAATTGACCATTCACTCTTCCTCCTCTCCCTCTGTGAGTGCAGCACTCATTTGACACTTCACAATTACTCTTAATATCCTCATTGATGAACTAAATAGTTAGCTAGCTTCAGCAAAACTTATCTATAGATAAACCGAACCGGAGAATTAGTTGTCTAGTTAGCGATGGCATTTTCCATTACATGAATGAAATTTGAAGAAACGCGAGAAAACATCCAGCTACAGTAGTTAGCCAACTAGACAGCTAAATACTGCAACGCTTTCCATTACAAGACTGATCAAGCAACTATATGTGCTCCACAGCTGATGCGCTCGCCTATCAAGTTATCACGTCAAGGTTGCTACTGTCATATAAAAGATATTATCAAAATTTCACAGCATCAATTATGGACAACACCAAACACAGTTTATTTGTTACCCGACTCGACAACATTATCGCTCTCAAAAAGCAAGGATGTTTCCAACTTCTTATTACCAAACAACACAGAAACAGATTCTTCTAATGTAAGAAGTTGTGGCCGCATTGGCGCTAAGATGTTGAGTAAAGAAATGAATAAAACTAAAAAAGTCAAATGAAAACATGCCCTTTTTCTGGTTTCTCATTAATGACATCACCCATAGGAATACAGTAACAGGTTTTTTATCAGTTAGATTGTGATATTTACACAAATATTATTGTTGAAAAAATAATCTGTCCACGGCCACTGCAGTAATCCAAAGGTAGGCTGTCAACGGACTCTATGGGTTCTAAAGGGTTACACACAGAAAAACTATTTCTCTTAAATTTGGTGAACACATTTCTATACAAATGTTTTCCAAAATAATCCACCCACTTAACAGGTGTGGTATATCAACAAGCATACTAAACAACATGATCATTACAACGGTCCACCTTGTGCTGCGGACAGTGAAAGGCCGCAATGATAGGTGAATTTAGGTTACAAAACACAATGTTGCAGTTGTGTTAAGTTTTGAAGATGTATATAATTAGCATGCTAGAGAATTTGGCAGCATTTCTAACTGCGTTCATTACTGCAGACCAGTTGTAACAACATCAGCCCAGGATCTCTGCGTTGGACCTCTTCCATTGCCATCACGCCATTTCAGCAGGATAAGGCCGGCCCCATGATGCAAAGATCTGAACACTTCTAAATGGCAAAATGTTCTACTTCATGGCATGCATACTCACCAGATATACTTATCTATTGAGCATGTTTGTGATATTGTATCAAAGATCTACTCACACGATTATTGAAGTAGATGTTAGTGCTCTGGCCGGAATCCATGCAACAATTGAAAAGTTGTGTAGGGAGGTGAATGGACTACAGACAAGCCGGGAGTTTGGTCAGAGCAACATATTCACTACAAAAAAACTCAAAACACTTGTGGCTACAGCTAAAACTCTCAAATCCAACATGGGAAAGGTATTGGTTGAAAACCTCCCAGTGAGCAATTGATGGCGGCGCACCAGCGTTTTTTCGCTGGGGTGCCGCCGGAGACTATATTGTGCTTTTGCCGCTTTTCTCCTGATCTCAATTTCCATCAGCTTATTTGCATCTCTGGCGGATTTCCACCAATGGCCCGACCGCTTCACGCCGGCGGCTAGCCACTGAAGTGAGGGCATGCGCTGTGATGTGCTGTGCCTATCTGCGCGTGTATATTTCACAGCGTAGTTTACATAGTGTAGTGGTTAGCTATTCAACTGTCATTGTTTTCTAAAGAAACGAACCAGCCATGGAGTGAATGGAGTCATTGTTTTCATTATAAGTACTAGATAGCTATTAGCTAGCCATCTACAGTAATCTCATTTTAATTTAACACGTTGAATGTAGTGTAGCAACCCTGTAATACCTGTTGTTGGTTTGGATGTCAGCTAATGTAGGGAACTAGTTTTGAGAACCGTGGATTTTCGACTAATTGTTCACCAGAATGACGACCCTTCAACGGGAATCTGCTGTGTTCCTTGTGTCAATGTCATTACCAAAGAAATATGAACAAACTCAAGTGTCCTGCCGTGCTTTGGTGTCTGCCTTGGTTAGGCAATTCTGGTTTGCAAACTCAGCATGGCTTCAAACCAAACACCATATCGGTCGGATAAATTAGATAAAGCCATGGACGCGAGAACGCGCTGCCACCTGTCCTTATTTACATATGACACAGCCGTAATTTATGCAACCTATGAATTGACAAATTTCAATATAAACTAGATTTGAACTTTACAAGTAAAGTTATAGGGGCTTGCTTTAAAGCTTTCAAAGTAATTTTTGGCTGGTACATTGATACAGCAAACTTTAAACAATTATACGATTATAAAGTATGAAAAGTCTTTGAAAGCTCATATCCATGTTTGTGTAAAAGTAGCAAAAGATCCTGTTGGTATGGTTACTCCAGTCGCAGTATCTTGAGTTTGGTTAGAGATATTTTTGTCATCTTTTCAGATTTAAATAGCTGAGAAGTTGAGGTATACTGGATATAAAAAGTCTACACACCCCTGTGAAAATGCGAGGTTTTTGTGATGTTAAAGAATGAGACAAATATAAATCATGCCAGAAATTTTTCCACTTTTAATGTGACTTATAATGTGAACAATTCAATTGAGAAACAAACTGAAATCTTTGAGGGGGAAAAATGAAAAATAAAAACCTTACAATAACCTGGTTGCATAAGTGTGCACACCCTCTTATAACTGGTGATGTGGCTGTGTTCAGAATTAACCAATCACATTCACACTCATGTTAATTAGAAGTCATTACACACCTGCCATCATTTAAAGTGACTCTGATTAATCACAAATAAAGTTCAGCTGTTCTAGTAGGATTTTCCTGACATTTTCTTAGTTGCATCTCAGAGCAAAAGCCATGGTCCGCAGAGAGCTTCCAAAGCATCAGAGGGATCTCATTGTTGAAAGATATCAGTCAGGAGAAGGGTACAAAAGAATT
>JACXGI010011868.1:10892-24136 GCA_016801175.1 Esox masquinongy | reverse complement strand
ATACTTATTTTCCACCATAATTTACCAATAAATTCATTAAAAATCCTACAATGTGATTTTCTGGATTTTTTTTTCTCATTTTGTCTCTCATAGTTGAAGTGTACCTATGATGAAAATTACAGGCCTCTCTCATCTTTTTAAGTGGGAGAACTTGCACAATTGGTGGCTGACTAAATACTTTTTTGCCCCACTGTATGTAAGCCCAGTGCTTACCCATTAAAGAGTAAGCACTCATTTTTACATGTGGCCTTGGGATTCAAAATCATCTCAAACAACACAAGCTCCAAAACGCAGAAATAAAATCTCTCATAATTAGTCAGATGCACATAACTTCTGTGTTGAAAGCAGATAGATACAGCTCCGTAAAAAATTGAGACCACTGCATCTTTTTCTTTCCTTTCCAAAAAAGTTGGAAAAGAAGGTTTTGAGTGAGGAACAGAAGGGTTAAAATTAAGAGACCACTGCAAATTGAACGCTTCTGTTCCTCATTCAAAACTTTCCTTTTCAACTTTTTTGGAAAGGAAAGAAAAAGGTGCAGTGGTCTCTTAATTTTTTCCGGAGCTGTATGCGATAGGTGAAACAGACAACCCCTCACAAAAGAAAACTGAACCAAAGCCTCCCAGAGGTTTAACATTACCAAGGAGTTATCAAGGAAGGTACAGTAGCTAGCAAGCGTGTGGAGGCATTAGTGGCAGTAAATCATAATTTTTAGCACAACTAAATACAGGTCAAAACAATGTTGTATGGCCTGATTCCCATGGATGGTTAAATGCTATACAACTACAACCCAGTCCTGGTTTCACGGACCACTGACCTTGATTCTTTTGTGCAGGACTAGGCTTAATCTGTGTCCACGAAACTGGCCCCCAGAATCCAGTATTCTACCTGTTCTGCATGGGGGTGTCTAGCTACATTTGAATGTAACCATCCCTGAAACCTGTCACCACTATAGTCATTAATGTAGTACGTAAAAGCCAAGAACTTGCTGTGTCAAAACAATGCTGTCAAATGTATTTGTCTGCTCCTTTCTTGTATTTTTTTAATGTATTAAATCCACTGATTATTTATGAATTCCTTTCACCTGGTTGCCTGTCTTAATATGAAACCAGTTGGTTTTCTAACCACGGCACTCGGCTTTACGTGGAGTGAATTTGACACCTTTGCTGTGAATTATGATTTTAGTACTATGCTGATTGAAACCCAAGAGATAAAAAGAGCTTTAAATCTTCTTCGACTGTGTGTCGGTTTTGAGTTTGTGTGTAACATCTCATAACTGACTGTCCACAACAGTTCTTGGACTGGTATACAAATCATTGACTCCTACAGAAGTAGATTTAGCCTTTACTATAAAAACCCAGCCAGCCTAATGCATCAACATGTGTATTATGGTAGAATTAGTCAGGTTCCTTTCCTTTCCATCTGAAACACCTGACCAGCTTCACACTGAATCCACACAAAACTAATTGCATCAGAGGCAATGGGGTACTCATTCTTTTGGAAGTCTGAAATATGCACATGCATTAAAAAGGGGAAAAAGCTGTCTTCTTTGTGATAGATTGTCATGTTGTGCAACTGCAACATGTAGAAACATGAAGAGATTGTCTTTCTGGTTGTCTGCAAAGAAAGCTCCTTGTCTAGAAGGAAAAAGCATAATCAAGAGTTTCTCAATGCTCTTCAAAATGAGGTCAACAGTCCGGGACAATTCCTTCACTGCCTCATTCGTCACTTCTTCATCAGACTTGCGTCTTTTCATTCTCAGAGAAATTCTATAGTTGAATATTGTTGTAAGAGTCATTTGGGTTTCTGAGGTTGGTGCTAAGCCTAATCTGTGTTTGAGGGGGTCCTATGTGTAGACAATTGCTATCCTCTAGCCCAACCTAAGGAACAGAAAATAAGTATTAAAATGGAGCTAGATCTACACATCCCCTGTTACATAACAACGGCAGAATGAATCTTAAAGACTGACTGGATTATACTTGGTGTATCTTCTCACTTTTTCAGAGAAGAGCATTTTGTGTTTTGGCAACAATCATTCAAATTATTCAGACTTTAGCATTGTACATTTACTATTTCATATCATCCTTAATTTTATTTTCAAGAAAGAATGCAAGAAGTGGAATTTTTGCCATAAACACTAATACTCAGGCTAGGAAGCAGCTTTGTTTTTTGGCCACCCAACTCTTGTTAATTTAGTAATGGATGGTAGGAAAATTATTATTAGCTACAGCTGTATAAAAGATGTATTCTAGCTGTCTAAAATATCATGGAATCAACTACTGATGCATCATTTAGCCAGTTAGCCAACTATGTGAACTGAGGGACGTTTCATGGGTTTGTAATGCGTTCACTAGCATAACCTTAAGTTAGATACACTAGACTATTAAAACGTGTTTTTTTTCTGTTAAACTCGACAGGGAGGAAAAAAAACCCTGAATTTACAGAGGGCACTGCATATCAGTGATGTTGTGTCATGTCATTCATCAGACTACAGAGTTGACTTGTTTCAATGCTGCAGCTTTGATATTTTCCAGAAGACCTTTGTAGTGCTGGCTTCTTGGTAATGTTGCCTACAGAACCCAGGTCAGCCACTGCCACAAAGCAATTATATGGTCCAGTTTTAAAGTAGAACCTCTATTAAAAAGTGATTGGGACCTCTTTCTTATTGTATTTGAAGTAGACCCACAAATGGTGGTCATTCGTAACTCAAACTGTACAATGCAAGGTTACGTTATGTCATTGTGTTTTTCTTGTGGTCGATTAATTACTGCATAGGCAGACTTATGGTTAAGCTTAGACTAACCTTAACGCTAAACCAATGCCCCTAGTATAAGCACCACCTTGGCCCAGTCTTTATACCTCAAAATAACCTGTGATAAAATAACCAACTAAAAAAACACAGAACTAATGCTGCTTGTTAGCTCACGCATCCCACTCTTTCCTGGAAGAATCTCGGATATACATGCTGAGTTTGCCTGCGGGAGATTGCAAATGGCCTAATTCATACTCATAGAGAAAAGGCTCTAACAATAATGGGATTGGTACAGAATACAACAAAGAATTTGATTATTTACCAGACTAAGACATTATCTCATTCCATTACCTCTTTATGCTTTTTATTATGTGCAAGCAAGTTTTCATAACATAGTTTGGTCAGCAGCCGACCAACATACATTGAAAAGGTGAGTGCTATCTGGGATTCTTGGTAAATCTCTGTGCTGTGCATGCGTTGACATCACCCAGTCACAATTCAATATATGACTCCTAAGCTTTACATAGATTGAAAGCTAATTCAAATGTTTTTCAAGGAGCTACCTTTCCTGGTGTAGTTAGCTTAGATAACATGTGGTTTGATGTTTAAATAAGTAGTTCAATTATTCAGTTTGAAGTTGAAAGTAATACTCATAGTGCATCTCATACTATTTTAAATATCGACAACTAGTGACAATCATTTCCACAAACATTTTAGTGGTGTCAGTTCAGGTGAACCTATAGTATGGCAATGTTGCTGGTTGGTGGAGAGGTGGGTTGGGTGGAGGTTACACATTAAGTTTTAGGCGTTTATTACTCAGAATTACAACTGGTAATTTCAACTGAAATCATGACATCCAGCCTCAATTGTTGCTCTCCACATTAACAAAATTGACATTTCAAATATTAACCAATACATTGAATTTTTGGTGGAAGCCATACAGCAGTCTGCATCAATGTGATCTAGCCTACTCCACAAGCTCTCCTCCCCCTTCTCCTAACAAATCTTATAAACCCTCAGTAGAGTGCGGTGAGGTCTGTGGCGGGGTGGGCTTACATCCAAGCCAGATTTCGCCTTACATACAGCAGAGAGCTGTAACAACTGTGTGTGACGGTAAAATACTAAAACACAGTTCATCAAATGTTTTGCAACAAACTCCAAATCCTTTCACATTTGGTTTACAATTATTCAAATTCTCAAAACTGAAATGCGGTTCAAATGTCAAAAGGGGCATAAACTGTATGGACAAAGGTATGCTGAGTCTTAATCAAAATATAAATAACTACACCATTTTATGAAATTAAATACAAAGCCAATGAGGTATAGATAGATTTTTATATGGTTATATACGGAAATGATAAACAAAGCAATATAGTCTCACTGAACGGCTGATCAGCAAATGCAAACAGTGAAATGTAAAACAGATTTCATACATTTTTACATGAGATTGCATTGCAATAAACACTTCATCAAAAGCTATCCAACAATTGCACAACATGGGGACACACTGGATATCAGATAGCACCCAGTGTATTGGAAACAGTCATATAGATTGGTGGTTCTCAAACCTCGTTCTCAAACCTCGACTGGGGACACGCAGCTGTGCCACGTTATTAGATGCATTCCAGAACAAGCACAGCTGAATCTTCTTCACCAATTATCAAGCCCTTGACCATATAGGTGAGCTAGTTCAGGGGTAAAATTAAATTGTTTGATGTCTGGGAGTTTCCTGGAAAGGTTTGAGAATGGAAACAGGTTAACATAAATATATTCCTGTCTGCGTTTCTGACTTCTACTACACCTGTTAGCTTACCTATAAAGTTGACAAAAGCCCAGATCAGAGGTAGCATGGTCCTTTTTTAATTGCTTAACGGATTTATGAACAGTTTGTTACCTTTGCCTACTGTAATTTTTGTATTGCATTAATTTGACATTAAGTTCGGGACACCGCAATAATACACGTTAACAACAGGCCTAGCCTTTATTAAGTAAAAACATTCGTAACTATATACCAAAGTTCTGTATGCGACATGACTTGCACAGCTGCGCTGTGGTTGTAGCTGCGTGTATTTCACCAACTGTTGTCGAAACATTATTTTAATAGCAGGACACTCCATTATCCCGCTGAAGAGTATGAAGGTTGAGCATGAGTGGATTAGACATTGTGCTAGTCATGTGAATTGATTTTCTAAGACTAATCCATACTTCTTAGTAATAACATTGTATTTTGTTTCACAGTACATCAAAGCACAAATTATGATACTCATTCACCACCAACAGCTACAGTATTTAAAAAAGAATTCTCTGTCATTTAAGACATCTCCAGGGAGGACACTT
Organism: Esox masquinongy; assembly: GCA_016801175.1. Classification (NCBI taxonomy): domain Eukaryota; kingdom Metazoa; phylum Chordata; class Actinopteri; order Esociformes; family Esocidae; genus Esox; species Esox masquinongy. The sequence continues at coordinate 19,050 of JACXGI010011868.1, read as the reverse complement.
CACAGTATATATAAAGCAATCTGCATTTTCAAAGGGGTAAATGGTGACTTCGGTTTCCATGACAACTGTAAGCTTGCACCAACTATTTAACCCATTGTATTACAGACGGCACTAACTCACTAAGCTATAAGAATCACATCACCCCAAAACCATTGCAAAATGCAAAGATGAGTGGAATTAAGTATTGCAGAAAAATGTATTACAGCAACACAAGCCCCTCACACACACACACACACACACACACACACACACACACACACTTCCTCTCCTTCACTCTCTCCCTTATTCTCACTTGCAATCTCTGGCTGTCTGTGTTTCTGCTCTATAATTATTTCCATGGTTACCATTAGCAGTGTCATCCTGGGGCTGACTTACTATCAGAGCAATCGTTCCATCTTTTTCACTCTCATATACTTTCTTTTCAAATCCCATGCGTGCCCCTAATGTCTAATTCCTTTCTCTGTCCTTCTCGCCCCATCAGAACTCGCATGATTTTGTCTGCTTACTTAGGAACAACTTGTACTATGGTGTGCATTTGAGGAAATCGGAGGGAAGCACTCCAAAACTTCGAACAAACCGTCTTGTGCTTTACACAGGGACGGGGAGAAGACACAAGCATTGTTCATCTTCCCTCTGACAGCAACAAGGCAGCCTCTGCACACGACTCAAAGCCTGACCGTCTCATTTAACCACCGCAGGCCACCTCCCTGGGAACATGGAGGAGCACAAGCAGACGGACCTGCCGAAGTACCTCAAAGAGGCACAGAGCGGAGTTATAATTCAACGGCCCCGATGTGGCAGCAGGGAATTCAGACAACCACAGCATATAAAGGGACAAATGCTGTGGACACTGACGCCTCGCTGCCCAGATATTTGTGGTGGCAAACCAACTCCGAACCTTGTAGTCATGAAGAGAATTCATTTTCGACTGCAGGCGTTCTTCAAAAATCGCATTTCTCAAGACATCACAAGGCTGCCTTCCTGACCCTGAATTGGCTGAAGAACATTATCTTCTATTTTTATATCTTTTGCAGACAAACAAGAAATCCATGGTTCTTTACAGAACTTTCAACTCTCATTATGATAAGAGATCAGGTCTGCAAGAAGGCTACAAAACCAGACTCTGTAGCGGTTTGGCTGTTTTTTGGTCATTTCAGAAATACGTAGATGAACATAGATGAGTTAGGAGATGAAGATTCTCCAGATCCTATTAAATAATACATACAGATAATGAAGGACTCTGCGAATATGAAAAGAGGAAGAGAATACAATAGAGAGTAACCAGATACAAGCAGTGATATCCAGGTTCCTGAAGAGATACAAAGGGATAGAATGAAAAGCAAGTGTATCTTTCCCCAATCAGGCCTCATCACGGGGAGAATAGAAGGGCCCCAGAAAAGAAGCTCTGGGCAGCACAGGAAGAAGGAAATTGCATGACTACATATTCCAACGAACGGTCAATGGGAACCAAAATCACCAACCAATTAAGGGCTGGATCCAAACTCAAACCGAAAAAATCAAAGTAAACAATTGAAATCATCTTCCAACTTGTGTGAATTTCATCACAGCAACTCATAATGTGACTCACTAGTGTGTATGGCCCCCACATGCCTGTATGCACTCCCGACAACGTCTGGGCATGCTCCTGATGAGACAGCGGATGGTGTCCTGGGGGATCTTCTCCCAGACCTGGATCAGGGCATCAGTAAGGTCCCGGACTGCCTGTGGCGCTACTTGGTGACGTCGGATGCACCGATACATAACGCCCTAGAGGTTCTCGAATGGATTCAGGTCTGAGGAACGTGAGGGCCAGTCAATGGCATCAATGCCTTCATCATCCAGGAACTGCCAACACACTGGCCACATGAGGCCGGGCATTGTCCTGCACCAGGAGGAACCCAGGGCCCACTGCACTAGCATAAGGTCTGACAATGGGTCTGAGGATTTCATCCCGATCCCTAACAGCAGTTAGGGTACCGTTGGCTAGCACATGGAGGTCAGTGTGACCCTCCAAGGATATGCCTCCTCAGACCATCACTGACCCATCGCCAAACCGATCATGCAGGATGATGTTACAGGCAGCATAATGTTCACCACGGCATCTCCAGACTCTTTCACGTCTGTCACATGTGCACAGGGTGAACCTGCTCTCATCTGTGAAGAGAACGGGGCGCCAATGGTAGAATTGCCAATTCTGGTGTTCTCTGGCGAATGCCAATCGCGCTACACGGTGCTGGGCTGTGAGCAGTATGTCCCACTAGAGGACGTCGGGCCCTCATGCCACCCTCATGGAGTCTGTTTCTGACAGTTTGGTCAGAAACATGCACACCAGTAGCCAGCTGGAGGTCATTGTGTAGGGCTCTGACAGTGCTCCTCCTGTTCCTCCTTGCACAAAGGAGCAGATACCGGTCCTGCTGCTGGGTTGATGCCCTTCTACGGTGCTGTCCAGCTCTCCTCATGTAATGGCCCATCTCCTGGTGTCTCCTCCATGCTCTTGAGACTGTACTGGGAGACACAGCAAACCTTCTTGTGATGGCACGTGTGGATGTGCCATCCTGGAGGAGATGAACTACCAGTTCAACTTGAATGGGCTGCAGGTACCACCTCATGCAACCAGTAGTGACAAGGACACTCGCTAAACTAGAGAAGAATCAGTTAGGAAGGATAAGGAGAGAGCAGTTGTCTGTGGCCACCACCTGCGAAACCATTCACTTTTTGGGGGTTGTCTTGCAGTTGCCTCTCCAATGCCCCTGTTGTCACTTTCATTTGCACCAAAGCCGGTGACACTGATTCACAATCACTTATACTTCCTAACTGGACAGATTGATATCCCTGAAGTTTAATTGAATTATTCTGTGATGATTACGTGTTATCTTAATTTTTTGAGCAGTGTATATACAGCTCTGGAAAGAATTAAGAGACCACTCCTAATTTATCTTAAATCCACATCTCTACATGTATGGGAGCCATTCCATTCCAGTGTCTGTTAAATTCCAACACAGGCACACCTCATTTTACTTAATGAGGTATTGATTAGGTGATTACCTGAACCAAATCTAATTTAACGAGGACAAGTATAAAAACCACTGCTGTGGTCATCACTATCCTCTTGCAGTAGGACCAGCTGGATGTCAAAAACAGAGCAAGTAGTAACTCAAAGTTAATTTGAATAAAAAAAATAACTATTCAGCATGACAAAAGAGTTGAAAAGAGAAGCTTTGAGTGAGGAGAAGAAGGGTTCAATTCTGGCTTTACTGGCAAAGGGATACAGTGAGGTTGCCTCCATCCTGGTTGCCTCCATCCTGAAAATTTCAAAGACGGCAGAACAAGGTCAATCAACAGACATTGGGGACAACAAAGCTACAGACTGTCAGAGGGCGAAAACGACTGTCCACTGACCGAGATGACCGTCAACTCATTCGAATTTCACTCAACAACTGGAGGATGACATCAAGTGACCTACAAAAAGAATGGCAAACAGCAGCTGGGGTGAAGTGCACGGCGAGGACGGTTCGAAACAGGCTCCTAGGGGCAGGGCTGAAGACGTGCAAAGCTAGAAAAAAACCCATAAGGACTGGACGGTAGGGGAATGGAGTAAGGTCATCTTCTCTGACGAGTCACATTTTCAGCTTTGCCCAAGACCTGGTCGTCTAATGGTTACATAGATACCTGGAGAGGCCTACAAGCCAGTGTCTCACACCCACTGTGAAATTTGGTGGAGGATCAGTGATGATCTGGGGATGCTTCAGCAAGGCTGGAATCGGGCAGATTTGTCTTTGTGAAGGACGCATGAATCAAGCCAAGTACAAGGTTATCCTGGAAGAACACCTGCTTCCTTCTGCTCTGACAATGTTCCCCAACTCTGAGAATTGTTTTTTCCAGTGGGACAATGCTCCATGCCATACAGTCAGGTCAATCAAGGTGTGGATGGAGGACCACCAGATCAAGACCCTGTCATGGCCAGCCCAATCTTCAGACCTGAACCCCATTAAAAACCTCTGGAATTTGATCAAGAGGAAGATGGATGGTCACAAGCCCACAAACAAAGCCGAGCTACTTGAATTTTTGTGCCAGGAGTGGCATAAAGTCACCCGTTTGTCACAGCAATGTGACAAACTGGTGAAGAGCATGCCAAGACGCATGAAAGTTGTGATTAAAAATCAGGGTTATTCCACCAAATATTGATTTCTGAACTCTTCCTAAATTAAAATATTAGTATTTTGTTGTTGAAAAATTAATATGAATTTGTTTTCTTTGCATTGTTTGAGGTCTCAATACAATGCATATTTTTTGGTTATTTTGACCAGTTGTTATTTTCTACAAATAAATACTCTAAATGACAATATTTTTATTTGGAATCTGTGAGTAATGTTGTCAGTAGTCTATAGAATAAAACAAAACTGTTAATTTTACTCAAATGCATACCTATATATAGTAAAACCAGAAAAACTGATAATTTTGCAGTGGCCTCTGAATTTTTTCCAGAGCTCTATATATAGATATTTTGTTATGACTGAGTGTATGGTACTGAGTGGCCATGTCACCTTGTGTGTTGCCCTGATGCCCTTGGCTTTTCCTTGAAGTGTGTATTTGTTGCATGGCGAAACACTTAAATAGAATTGCAAAGCAAATTAAATCAGGAAGAAGGGAAGTGTGACACCGGTTTGTCTTTTTCAGTTTGTTTTACTCTTCCACTGGCATGGTGTCCATTCCATGTGTCTCTCCCCGGTACACTGGATAGAGAATAGATTATATCAAACAAGGACACACGTGAAACATGCACAGTGCCACCTGGCTAGGAGTGCCAAGGCTGAGGTGTAAACCAGAATTTTGGCAATGATGGACACAGGCAAGATGGAAAATAGGAATGTATTTGTCTACAGCACACGCAAACACACAGACAAGCAGGACATATAAACATGGAGAATTACAGTGCAGGACACACAACACATTCCCACACAAGCCCACACATTCATTTACATGTACAGAGATTTGCAGGATGTTCATACACCTTCTGTAACTACATACTAGTTGGTTTTCCAGAACACATATACTTACTGTACACACACACGTATACATATATACATATATAATATATAGGCTTGACACACTTAACAACATCCTACAGTATTCACAACCATATACTGTGGATGCCCATCTACCCCATCCATTATTCCTCTACAGCTCACTGTCAGAATCAGTCCCTACTAGCTGCACAGACTGCAGTGGAGCCTGTAGGTGACAGAGAGTCAGAGTGGGAGCGTTGGCCTGACAACACCAGCATTTCTTTCTGTAGATCCACGTGCCTCCAGAGCTCAAGCACATGGCTGTGCAAACATTCAATTAAGAACCAGACTGGTGCATCTGGAGAGCCCGCTAAAGGCATTGTACTGCATGCGTGAGAATAGACCCAGAGAGCCGAGGGACAGAGAGAACAGATACAATGCACAGGTTATAGGGGCTTTGAGATAAAGGTGTTAGAGAGAGACAGAGTGGGCAGAGAGAGAATCAGAGAGAGAGAGAAAGAGAAACTGACAAAAACAGACAGTGAGGGAAACACAGATATAGAAAGACTTGGAGGGAAACAGAATGATACAGTCAGAGACACAAGGAGACAGAAAGCTCTAACACAAGTTACACTAAATGAGGACAAGTTAGTTTTCATAACGGCATTCTGTGCCCACCCCAACTATTGGCACCCTTGGTAGAGATGAGCAAAAAGGTCATGAAAAAATGTAATTGTTGTTTATTTGTTTATTCATTATTAGTTACACTCAAAACAGGGGAGAACTTTAACCTCTAATTGAGGTAAAAATGTCCAAAGAAACCAATTCTTAATCAAGAAATTATTTTTTAATTATTAAATTATTTTAAAATTATTATTCAAAAACATTAATTATTAGCACGCTGTATTTAGTACATGGTGCACCCTGCCCTGGCCAAGACAGCTGCACTAAGTCTTCTCCTCTAATGTTTGATGAGGTGGGAGAACACAAAGCAATGGATCTAAGACCATTCATCCATGCAGAATCTCACCATATCCTTCATAGTCCTTATTCCTCAATTATGGACTCCTCTTCAGCTCTCCCACAGGTCTTCAATGGGGTTTTGTTCAAGGCACTGGAATGGCCATTGCCAAAGCTCCATTCTGTAGTCAGTAAGACATTTTTGTGTGGATCTAGAGGAATGTTTTGGATCGATGAACCAGTTTTAGTCTTCTGTGCAGAGGCAGACCAATTATGTACTAAAATTTCCTGTTACCTGATGGTCTATAATGGTATGTACAGTGCCTGAGGAAAGCATTCAGACTCCATCACTTTCTCTGCAATTGATTTAAAAAAGCCAACAATCTACAAACTCGCGTATTTAGAAATGTATGTTAATTTATTGAAAATTAAAAACTGAAATGTCTAATGACAAATGACAAATTGAGCTCCGATGCATCTTGGTGGTGGTGTCTCAAGAACTTGATAAGAATTTTGGAATTGCCAAGACTCTTCCCAGAGTTGGCCATCCAGCCAAACTAAGTATGCAAGAAAAGCTTTAGTCAGGGAGGTGACCAAGAACACAATGGCCCCTCTTAAAAGAGCTTTAGAGTTTCTCTGCAGAGATAGGAGAACCTGCCAAAAGGACAACCATTTCTTCAGCACTCCTATAAATCAGGCCATTGTGAGAGAGTGTCTAGAGAGAGTCACTTGTGAGTAAAAAAAAATAATACCATTATAACAAGCCGTCTGGAGTTAGTCAAATGGCTCTTAAAGAACCCTGAGGGCATGAGGAAAAAGATTCTCGACAATGGGAAAATACTTTGATTTGATTTGGTTCATAAGAATTTCTACAGTTGCGAATAATAGTGTTAAATGTTTTTGAGACAAATATGTATCTGTTAGTTGTTTCTTTGAAGCAAACATTAACTCAAAGGTTAGATTGTTGCTGCATATCTTGAGTGTAGGATCTACAAACTACAAAACTACAGCTACAACATTTTCAACAGCCTTTTTTGCTTCTCTTTACCAACGGTACTAATAATTCTGGAACTCTGAAATGGGAGCAAAACATTGTATTTTGTAGTACTGCTTACAGTGTAAAGTAAAAACAATGTTTCATATTTTCATATTCTCTTTATGTATTCATTTATTTCATGGCTCTATAGTTACGACAAGGGCCAGGCGTTTTGGTTGTTTTGACACAAACATGCCTGGCCCTAGTTATGACAACAAGAATACCTTGCTGTTTCTCAGCAAGACTTTCCAGCCCATAGATCTGTATTTCTTTTTTTGTGTAAACGGATGTACTGAAATCCAGGCTCCTGTATGTGACATCAAGACCAAGGTTGTAGTACCTGGGTTTGGTCACTAAATTTAACAACCACAACTCCCTTCATTTCATTATTAGGGCAGTAACAGGTATTTCTTATTGGCTGTTGCCGAATCACAAATGGGTTTGTAGAAACTCGCATTGACCTATTTTAAATGGACAAAGGGAAGATATAGCAAAGGTTTTGCAAAAGCCTTTGCAAAAAGGATAGAGGAATGGTGAACTGAGAGAAATTATTGACGTCTTGTGTTAGAGTCCTTAGAATTGGCTTAGATGTTTGGATTGTCAGAATGACTGTAATTTCCCATTCATAAACCATGGCTTATACACACATTTTGAAAACTTTTTCAACCACAGCGGTTAATACATGGTTGCGGCTAATACACCAGTTAACATTTTTAAAACCGTTTCCACCGGCAAACGGTTTCACAGATTGATGATGTAGAGGTCTCAGAAACTAGTTAATATGTAGCAAATATGATACAACTGGTGTTACAGGGTTTTCAAAAACATATTTTATTCTTCAACAAATTAATTTTGGTCGTGCCCTATGATGGATGTTTAATATCAATGTACAATGTATGTATGAGTCATAATTCTCTGGGCAAATGGGGTTTATATATGGGTGCGGTTAATACTCAGGTTTGTATACACACAAAGCTATAAAATGAATGGTGTCGTTTATACACGGTGTGGGTTATAAACGGGGAATTACGTTACTAGTCTGAGTTGCTGTATAATTGAAAGGTGGAATTCATTTACTATAAGAATATGCTGTTGTAGAATGGCTCAGGAACAGGTGAAAGTGTGTGTGTGTGTGTGTGTGTGTGTGTGTGTGTGT
>JACXGI010011868.1:0-10792 GCA_016801175.1 Esox masquinongy | reverse complement strand
TAGAAATATCAGTCCCTGACTCTGGTTTCAGAGAAGCAGTATGTTCATACTACAGCCAACCAATGTATGATAGCTGACTTACACACCCACAGTTGATGAAAAGAAGTCAGTGTACACCAGAGGTCCATGACAGACAGGCCAGCTGTCAGTCAAGCCAAGGGCTGTGCTTTTGCTGTTATTACTGTAATTGCTCTTCATCCTCAGAATATAATAGTTTGTTATATCACACAAGCCCACAGGGTCCATCACTTCTTTGCGTGCACATGGTGTTACATAATGTTTATGTATACATAGCTGATTTGCATTAAAAAATATATTTATATTTCCTGTTAATGCATGATGCTTTGCTTCATTTCAAAACATGTACTTACTGATACCCAGTACTAGTTAAACTGATCAGTAATTAGTTAAGGAAGGGGATCAACATTTAATAGGATGCTAACAAAAATATATTATTGAAAAGGGTATTGTAGTGGGGTGGTTTGCATGCTAGGGCACATTAAATTATATATGCCTTTCCTCAGCCCATTGTGAGTTGCTCTGATGAGACGAGGACAAAATAACAAATGGGATATCAAGAATTTGGGAAGCATCACACACTATATCAAATGTTCTTTATTTTTCCTATACTATACAGCCCCAGGGAATACATCTGTACTGTTCTATACACTGCTAGGTTTTACCATCCTAAGTGAAAAATAATTGAATTAGTTGCTCTACAGGACGTAGCTATACGTCATTCCAAAAAACTGTGGAAACAGTGATGCAAAATGTTGCCAGAAAACCATATTGATTCTAGCTCAGTGAGCAAAGAACTCCATGAACTCACTCTGGCCCTGTCTCTCTCTCTTTCTCTCCCTCTGCTGCTTTCCCCAGTGAATGTTCCCCTGTTCATGTCCATCAATCACTAAACAACGCTACAGTAGAACTTCATTTGTATTCATTCGGAGTTCCAACACCAAGACAGAACGATGACTCATCGAATCTCTCCAAAGACGAGTGGCAGCTTGGGTCTCCAGTTCCCTCAGTGCCAAACCCACAGGCTACCTGTCATCATGCACTGTTAACTGAATACAGTGCTAATAGTCTCAATAATACTAACAATAAAATATTGATAGAGCTACAGTGCTATATGCTACTTGCAGCAATTAAAGCACCGTTAATAAATTGTCCTTAGGTATTCCCATGTGGTAGATTATAACAGATTATATCAAAATGGAGGATGACTTGGCTAATGGGATTATATTGTGTAACATTGAAGTCAACTTTTGGGTCAAGAGAAGATGAATTGCCAGGAACAAAGATAAATCTGAGTTACAGACTCACTTATGTAATCTAAACTATGATTCTACAAAGGCCAAGATACACACATGAAAGATAACTACACTGAACCAAGGCTGCTGATACAATTTGCAGTTTAGTAGTGGCTGCTACAGTATGCTAGCTACAAACAAGAACCACTGCAGAGTTGCACTCTTACCCTGTCTCTATTGGAACCTCAAAAACAGTGCATGATGTTTTAAGCAAAATATATATTTCATGAAGGTATTTATTATGGTTACTTTCTTTAAACAGGTATTGGAGGGTAAACTAGTCCTGCTGTGTCCTTAAGAGCTGTGCGCATAAAATGGGATGCAGATCAGCTCAGTTAAATTAAATGACAATGTTGTCCCAGAAGACTGAGAGCACAAGTTTAGAATGAAATGGAAAAAAACAACAACACACTGTTTTTGCATTGCTGAAATACCATTTAGCAAAAGGAAAAGCAAAATCTTTTAGATAAGCAGTTAGCAAGCTTCATTATGGTTGCAAATTAGCCTCAAGTTAATTTATTCCAATAATGTGTACATGATTTGTGTAACAACACATTTCCAAATGTAACACCAATCACTGAGACCAACTTAATTATTGCAAATCACATCCAATTCTGATGAGGTTAATGAGAAAGACAAAATCTTTTCGTTCTATTAGCCCAAAATGAATCAATATCATTTCTGTCAACAGAGCTAATATGAACGCAAATAGTGTGCACTTCACCGCCAATATAGAACTTTATTTGAGCATGGTTGAAATTAATCATTCTCTGAAAAATAGTTTATTTTAATATATCACAATCTAATTCCATTGATGACCTAGATTTATTATTCATGTTTGAGTTTCACTTGGTTAACATCATATACGGTAAACGTTTATTGTACTATAGTAGATCAGCTCTGCACATTAAACTGTTGAAAAGACAAGTAAACACTCAGCCTGTAGCAGTAGAGCATACAACCACTGTATTCAGTAGTGATAAAACATTCTGTAGTAGACCATACTACCACTTGACACTGTACTGGTAAAAACATTCTGTAGTAGACCATACTACCACTTTACTCTGTACTAGTCAAAGCATTCTGTAGTACCGCCACTTTACTCTGTAGTGGTCATAGCAACCATTATGTCCATTATCCATTATAAAGCTATTCAATTATAAATCCCTTCACCATAATGAAGCAACTGGTATGGATCCCTCAGAATCCCTATACTCCAATATTCCTACTACAGCCCCCAAATCTGTCTCCCTATTCTAACCATTTCTAAAGAGGTACAATATGCTTGCCTGAATGTGTCCATGTGCATAGTGAATTTCCGAACCATGGAAGCACAACATGGGCTTGAAGCCATCTATATTAGAGCTGGAACGGTGGAATGCGTTGCATAGCGCAAAGAGTCTGTTCATGTGCAGGCACAAGTTTTGAATTTTCAGTTCTAAGTTCTATGAGGCGAGGTTGTTCTCCTCCTGATGCCCGCCAGTTATCACCCATCATCTTTCTCAGTCACAATCAGCAAACTCTAATAACAATACATATTTGCATAAAACATTTACAGCACACTGCAATTATCTACCACGATTAATGCCTTAATTGCATGTTGATTGCTTCTACGTAAACCATTTTGAGCATTCAAGGTGCAATACAAGGAAGTGGATGGTGGAGTAAACTGATTGCGTCTGCTTGATTTTCTGTGTTGCAATGAACCAAATCTATATAGCCCATTAAAGCATCATACAATTAGATGCAGAGCCAAATGTCTTCATCTGAGAGCGTCATTACATTAGGACCGAACTGGGATTGTTATCAAGTGTCTTCATTCAACAAAACGATGGGAGAGGTGTGCATTTTTATCCTCTCCTCAAAATTAAATCATGTTTCTAGATATCATACAGTAAATAACCACATTGGAGACATTCCCAGATGGAGCTTGTTTGGCAGCAGATACAAATGAAATATTGTTTTATGACATGTATGCCTTACATGTCACCCTGGAATAAAGCACTTGAGTAAGTAGAACACCCCCTGTTCATGACATCTTTATAACAATTATATAACTTAGTATACAGTTTGTAATAAGTTGACATAGGTATTTTAAATAGTTAGGAGCAATTGCATAAGTTGTTATAAAACTAGTTATAATGGGTGTTACAGATGACTGTTCATCCTGTTTTCATAAGGCCTAATGTCAACTATTAATAACAACTGCTTTGAACAGCAGTTTGAACTTGTATAAAATGATAATAATAAATAATAAATTGTATAAAATGATAAAACGTCTTTTAATTTGTCATAGAGTGTGCGAGGTTGTGTCACAAAAGGATAAACAGAAACCAGAAACAGGCAAATGGGAGCACAGATTTAATGACAATGTTGATATTTACATAACAAATCTGAGTTGTATAAATTGGACCACATCCAAATGTTAAGTATAATCTACATTATTACAAAAAAAAACATCCAAAAAGCACAAACATTTTGAAACTAAGGTAAAATCCTTAAACACACTTTTTCCAAGCTCTTTTTATCTGGTTGTACCCAAGAGCAGTTTAGTCTCAAATGATAGTGACTTGACTCTATAACAACATATGGCAAGTTTATGGCACCTGTTATTTCATTCAAAGTCGGGGTATGGCAACACCTATAAGTCTGGTGAGCATCTGATCAGTTTACACATAGATAAATCATCCCATCCAAATCACTTGTACATCAACCCACTCACTTGCATCCAATCTACTCTCCCTTTGGTAATGTTGCAACAATATGCAGATCAATACGACTTCTCAGGTCAGAGTCCTTCTGAAAGGGGTCACTGTGTCACAAGCCATTATCAAGAGCATCAGCATAACTGCTGGTGTCTGCTGTCAAACTGACCTACAATAGACCTGGCATCGTTAATAACAACATTTTTATTAGTAGATCATCCAGTGCCAATTTGCCCATTATACATTGTGGTTTTTAACCTCTTGAACACAGCTACTGACTCCATAAATGGGGATTTCTGAAGGCAATGTGGCAGGTTTCTGTTAATCAGCAAATCAATAGGCTGTCTGGAAAGCTCTGACTGCAGGTCGATCTTAATGGAAGGCTGTTGGGTAGCATGTGTCACACAGCATGCTTATCCACTTAAATAATCAACATGTTTGATTATTATTATTACATTATTTACTGCATCAAGACATGCCTAAAAACATCATTCAATCATTATTACTCCTGCAAGAAAGTTGGAGTAAAAGAAAACTGTCATGAATTTCTTAGGTGCTGTTTTGAGAAGTTTGAGGCATAAATATAGTATAAGTATTAAAAATATTTAATATAATTCACGATGTACTACATCATTAAGATTGATATGGTTTTAAAATGTAGTAATTATAGTACTTAAATGATAAAATAACAAAATGTAAGATTTCCTCTTCCTCAGCTATAAATTTAAAATGTTGTCATATTAAGTGACAGAACAAAATTGGCATTATATTATAGACCTGATGACAGTGAATGTTTTGGCTCTGAGCAACATACATACAATTCATTTGACTTTTAGGACTCAGCTTTGAGGACATTTTTTTATTTTTATTTTGTTTCACGTTTATGGGATGATGTTTCCACACTATCAGATCTTTGTACAAAAAATCTTCAAATTGTTATCCTAACGCCCACACAATCAATCTGAGAATCTGATTTCAAAGGAGGCTCAGGGAAATAGATGTATACAAATATAACATGGAGTGTATACAGGGGTATATATAAATAAATTATTGACTAGACCTGAATTTTAGATTTAAAAGGAAATTCAAAAGTAGGGACAGTTTCCCTTGCTGCTCCTTAAGAAGGCATTACGGTCTGGTAGATGATGCAAAGCCAGTCGAGTCTGCGGAGGAGTGGGGTGGCATGCGAGAACTTGGACAGGTTGTATACCAGACGGGCTGCAGCAGTATGGATTATATGAGGGGTTGGATGGTGCATGCAGGGAGCTCTACAACTGATAAGTTTCAGCGTACTTATTAAGGCGCCTCTGGTCTCTTGGACATCTCAGCCTTATTTGAGGATAGCTCCTGCTTAAACCAAGAAAACTCTTCTCTGTCCTGGCAGCCCAATGATGGAACCAACTACCCTTTGCAGCTAGGACAGCAGAGTCCTGCTCTTTCTCCAAAAAACATCTGAAAAAATACCTTTATAAAGAGTATCTACACTAACATGCCCCCCACGTCCCCTCAACTAATGCTTGTACTTTTTGTATTACTTTCTTTCGTGCACTGACCTGGATACCTCACTCATTTAGTAAAATGTAAAGAATATTACTGGTCTTGTGGTTAGCCCACCTTGCTCTCTTAAAATGGATGAACTCACTGTAAATAACTCAGGATCAGAGCTTTTGTCAAATTATTATGTAAAATGTAAGTCAATGATGCCATGATGTGGAATGAATGAACAAAATGTGGAATGTACTGCATTTTATTTGTGCTTTCTGGACAGATGTTCTCAGACCATTTGTTTTCTGGTATTTAGTGTACGTTCAGAACATTTTGAGATCCAAAAGAGCCTACTCACCCATCTCTGGATGGTGCCTTCCCTCAACAGGAACGCTTACTGTCCTTCGCAGCAGCTTGTTCCTGTGCGACTCGGAGCGCCGCTCGCGCATCAACAAAGGATGTACCTGCACACAGAGACAAGGTCACTTCAACATACAGTACACAGACACATTACACACATGCATTAGGCTCACATGTCCTCATTAAAACCAGAGGCAGGTAGAGATCTTGAAATACATAGTTCACGGTGGGGTAATAGTGCTTTGTATTCCGCATGAATTAAGTTGCAATCTGTCAATAATGGACAGTGCAGGATAATCAATGTAGAATTCAAGGAACCAGAATTTTCTGACAAAACTACTAAATTACAATGTGATTACTCTGATCCATTGTAGAACTGTTGGTATATACACTGCAGCTTGGCGATGACGCCCTGTTTGGGCCATCAATCCATCACTTCATGAAACACAGGCTTCAGGGAAAATATATAGTAGAATTCGGTCCCAGAATCAATGCACCTGTATTTGTTATTTTTATAGAGCTCTTGCCTCAATCTGAGTACAGAACAGTGGATAGCTATGCAGTACTCACAAATAACCTTTGCACACCGTAGTAACATTCAGAAAGCCAATATCCAAACAGTACTGAAGAAATTCAGAATGCCTCTGACAGATAAATACTATAGATACAATATCCAGCTGCGGATACCATAGCATTTATTTCAAATATGTGCCATGTAAAACAATTATTAAACATACAAAAAGGGTCAATACTGAAGTTAAATGACCATGGATTTCCTTGCAATGTACAGGAAATACAAAAGACCAATATGTCAGCCTTGTAAACAGAGCTTTATATACAGTACACACAATGGCAATATCAGGACATGATTGAAGGATACTCTATCAATGTCAGAGCAAGCAAAGCTGAGGGAGATTGTGCCTGAAGGTCTGAGTGGCCACGCCAACAACAGAGAACAACAGAGGTGGTTGCCCACAGCTCTGCAGTAGTTCCCAAAAGATAATTGAGTGTCAGTCAAAGTATCCCGGGAACACAGCTCTCAGTGAACATGTGACTGGAAAGTAATCGCATGTGCATCTGTACAGGGATGTAGGTTAGCGTCATGTTTGTCATTTCTGTAAACCAATCCGTGTGCCTCCCTCAGCACTCAACACGTAACCTACTGTGGACACTGTGCAAACCTAGTGAAGGCACAGCCCAGGCCTCTCCTGTACAACAGTGAACCTTATCTTAAAGACATCTAACAGGGCTGCCAGGGGCCTTTTCCGTGCCTGTATCATTAGGGTTTCACACCAAAGCTCCGGTGTGCATTTGATAATGCTCATATTATCTGCTTAATGCACTATATACTAGGAAGGAATATGTTGTTGAGTTCCTCAGTAAAAAAATCTGTTATACAACAGCCATTCTTTATTAGTCCAGTACAAAAGAGTTTCTTTATCATTTCGTCTGCCTTTATGTTCAAGCAATTTGGCAATGAAAGACTCAATAAGGGTTAGGTTTCTTGATTAAGGGCACACATACTCATTCAAGGGTATTTCTTCAGTTTTACTATTTTAGACGTTGTAGAATAATCTTGATGACAACAAAACTATGAAATAACAGATCGAATCATGTACTAACCAAAAAATGTTGAAAAAAAAACAAATCAAAACATATTTATATTTTAGAATCTTCAATGTAGCCACCCTTTGCCTTGATGACAGCTTTGCACACTCTTGGCATTCTCTCAACCAGCATCACGAGGTAGTCACCTGGAATGCTTTTCCAACAGTCTTGAAGGAGTTCCCACATTTGCTGAGCACTTGTTGGATGCATTTCCTTCTGTCTGCGGTCCAACTCATCCGAAACCATCACAACTGGGTTGAGGTCTGATGATTGTGGAGGCCAGGTCATCTGATGCAGCACCATCACTCTCCTTCTTGGTCAAATAGCCCTTATACAGCCTGGAGCTGTGTTTTGGGTGATTATCCTGTTAAAAAACAAATGATAGTCCCACTAAGCGCAAACCAGATGGGATGGCGTATTGCTGCAGAATGCTGTGCTAGCCATGCTTGTTGAGTTCGCCTTGAATTCTAAATTAATCACTGACTGTGGCACCATCAAAGCACCCCCACTCCATCACACCTCCTCCTCCATGCTTCACGGTGGGAACCACACATGCCAAGATCATCCGTTCACCCACTCTACATCACATAAAGACACAGTGGTTTTAACCAAAAATGTCATGTTTGGGCTCAGACCAAAGAACAGATTTCCACCGGTCTAATGTTAATTTCTCATGTGTGATGGCCAAAGCTATTATCTTCTGATTGGTGTCATTCAGTGCTGATTTCTGAGGCTGGTAACTCTAATGAACTTATCCTCTGCAGCAGAGGTAACTCTGGGTCTTCCTTTCCTGTGGTGGTCCTCATGATAGCCAGTTTTATCATAGATGGTTGATGGTTTTTGCAACTGCACTTGAAGAAACGTTCAAAGTTCTTGAAGTTTTCCGCATTGACTGACCTTCATATCTTAAAGTTATGATGGACTGTTGTTTCTGTTTGCTTTGTTTGAGATGATCTTGCCATAATTTGGACTACTATAGTACAGACATCATGATGGTCTTCTGTATACCCACCCTAACACATTTAACAGGCCAAAATTTTAAAGTTAACAAATGAAATTTAATAAGGCACACCTTGTAATTGAAATGCATTCCAGGTGACTACCACATTAAGCTGGTTGAGAGATTGCAAAGAGTGTGCAAAGCTGTCATCAAGGCGAAGTGGGACTACTTTGAAGAACCTACAATATGAACTGCATTTTGAATGTTTTGGGTTGCTACATGATTCCATGTGTTATTTTGAAGTTTTGATGTCTTCTTTATTATTCTACAATGAGAAAAATAGTAAAACTAAAGAAATATCCTTCAATGAGTAGATGTGTTTAAACGTTTGACTGGTACTGTATTTGTACAGTGATGATTGAATGTTTGTGAACCCTAAAGAGATGGTCATTATTTTTCTATAAAATATTAAAATCATAAAATCATAAAATCCTAAAATCTAAACTCCAATTTGAAATAGACATTCCAAGTAAAGGACACAAACAATGTCATATGATGTATTTTCATAGTTTATTTAACAAAAGTAAAATGTAAATATGTAAATAATGTAAACATTGCACTTGTGAAAAAATATGTGAACCCTTTTATTGAATAGCTTATGGCATATCCATTAGCAGTGATAACTTGGAGTGAACACCTCCCATGGCTACTAATCAGTCTCAGACATCTGTTTTGAGGGACATTTGCCCAGTCCTCTTTACAGAACTCAGCAAATTGAGTGAGATTTTAGGGATGTCTGCATGCACTGTCCTCTTCAGGTCCTGCCACAGCATCTCAATTGGATTAAGGTCAGGATTTTCACTTGGCCAACACAAAACACAAATGTTCTTTTTCCTGAACCATTCTTTTGTAGATTAGCTTGAATACTTTGGGTTATTGTCTTGTTGGAAAACCCATTTTTGGCTCAGCTTTAGCTCCTTCATTGATGGCCTGACATTCTGTTTAAGAATCTCCGGGTATACCTCAGAATTAATGGTTCATTTGACTGTTGGGACAAGGTTCTTTTGGTGGTAGGCAGCAGAGGCTTTTGAGCAGCAGAGGCTTCTTCCTAACAACCCTCCCATAAATGGTATTTTGAGTATATTCTGTGTTGTTCTTATTGTTGAAGGATGCACAGCAACCTGAGATGCAACAAGTGAGGTCTGCAAATCTCAAAATGTTATGATTGGGTTGGAATTTACTTATGGGATGTATTATTTTCTTGTGGTTCTTGGGTATATTTTGGAAGGGCATCCACTTTAATAGTTGTTGTGCACTAAGGTCTAGAACTAGTTATTTCCTCAAAGACAAGTGTTACTTTGACTACTAATAGGAACTGAAAACATTCACAGAGCAGCCAAGAGGATGTATACATGTAGGTTAAACTCTGGTTAAACTCTGACTCATTTGTGATACGGAATGAAAAAATCAAAAACATTTTGCAAAGTTACAGAAAGAAGAACATTTATCCCAAACCACAAGCACTATTCACATGTTGCTTCACATATTTTCAGTTTCATTCAACGTTTTTTACAAAACCCTATACAACTCGATTAACAAAGCACAAGTGTCACATTTTGGCATGTTGAAAACACCATTCAATAAACCAAAGTTATTCAATATATGCAATTCTAACACTCTCAACACAGTCATCAAGGTGTAAACATTAACAAGCATAATTAAAATAGGTAACTTACTGTAAAAAGTATCTGACTACTGTGCAAACTACCCTGTTTTCTCTACTCTGAATCAGAGCATTAGTACAACCAGGATGTCCAGGAACAAGAAACCTGAAATTCAGACTAGAATTTTTATTATTCTATAAAATGTATCTAAATATATATGGTAGCCATACCATTTACAGTGAGGGAAAAAAGTATTTGATCCCCAGCTGATTTTGTACATTTGCCCACTGACAAAGAAATTATCAGTCTATAATTTTAATGGTAGGTTTATTTGAACAGTGAGAGACAGAATAACAACAAAAAAATCCAAAAAAACGCATGTCTAAAATGTTATAAATTGATTTGCATTTTAATGAGTGAAATAAGTATTTGATCCCCTCTCAGTCAGAAAGATTTCTGGCTCCCAGGTGTCTTTTACACAGGTAACGAGCTGAGATTAGGAGCACACTCTTAAAGGCAGTGCTCCTAATCTCAGTTTGTTACCTGTATAAAAGACACCTGTCCACAGAAGCAATCAATCAATCAGATTCCAAACTCTCCACCATGGCCAAGACCAAAGAGCTGTCCAAGGATGTCAGGGACAAGATTGTAGACCTACACAAGGCTGGAATGGGCTACAAGACCATCGCCAAGCAGCTTGGTGAGAAGGTGACAACA
>JACXGI010011867.1:0-24039 GCA_016801175.1 Esox masquinongy | reverse complement strand
GAGCCTTTCACACTGGCTGAGTAAACACCTTTTTAAAGAGTTGCCTCCTGAAGACCAGCCTGTAGCCAATACAGAGCCTTTCACACTGGCTGAGTAAACACCTTTTTAAAGAGTTGCCTCCTGAAGACCAGCCTGTAGCCAATACAGAGCCTTTCACACTGGCTGAGTAAACACCTTTTTAAAGAGTTGCCTCCTGAAGTGGGTTCAATTTTTCATGCTGCTCAACTCAATTTCTGTGGGCTTGACAAACCTTTGAAGAAAGAATGACGAGCCATTCGGGACATTTTGTGGCTAGGCCTACATGACGTTCAAACAAACATACATGTAATTGTCATTCATACCCTTAAATCAGAGTGAATATACTGTACTTATACCATATTTCCATCATTAACACCATGATGATATACCAGCACAATACTGAGAGTTACAACAGCCCATGTCAAACTCTTAAACATTTAAGTAAGGATCCCAATATTTGGCAAAATAAAGACATGCCCACACGTCCAAGTGACTCTCACTGAAACTGTTGCAAACTACATCAACAACGTTACTATCATTCCCACATCAAAAATATTCTGTCACTTTAACTCTGAAAATGAGTAACACACTGCCAGAAACAATTATGTATTTCTTGAAAGCCTATGTTCTATCAGTGGTTAAAATATTTTTTCACTGCCATTTTGCTTTTAAAGGTTCACTCTGTGAAATCCGAAAACATCTGAAGTCCCACACTACACATGTCAGAGAAAAAGACAAAAGTTATGAAGTTGAATGAACTATGTAGACCTCCAAGAATTGTGTCCAGGCATAGAGCTGGGGAATGTTAAAAAATACTTCATAAACATTGAAATTTCCCAGGACACTAGGCTCCATCTTTGTAAAATGGATGAAATTTGGAACCAACAAGACTTTTCTTCGAGCTGGCCGAAAGACAACCATCTCTGAAGCAGTCCATCTATCAGGCCATTATGGTAGACTGGCTAGACAGAAGCCAAAATATTCTCTGGTCTGCTGAGACCAAAACTGAACTATTAGGCCTGAAAGCCAAGAGCTGTGTCTGGCAAAAACAAGGTACTACTCATCACCTGGCTAATACAATTTCCATGGTGAAGCATGGTGGTGGAGGCACCACTCTCTGGGAATGCATCTCAGAGGCAGGAACTAGGTAAGTGGTCAGGACTGAGAGAGGGATGAAAAGAGCAAAATACAGTGAGGTCCTTGAACAAAATCTGATCCAGGGAGCACAGGACCTCAAACTGGGGCATAGATTCATCTTTCGGTTCTGCAGCAGGACAAGTCTATGAATGTCCTTCCTGAGTGGACCAGCCAAAGCCTGGATTTGAACCCTATTGAACATCTGTGGAAAGACCAGAAGTTTGCAGTTTGCCAAAGCTCTCCATCCAGTCTAATAGAGCTTGAGAGGATCGACAAGGAAGAATATGAGAATCTGCCCAAATCCAGATCTGTAAAGCTAGTAGAGACATACCCAAGAAGATTCAAAGCTGTGATTGCTGCCCAAGGCACTTCTACAAGGTACTGAACAAAGGTTCTGAATACTTATGCACATGACATATTTCTGTTTTTTATTTTCAAATGTGTTTTTCCTTTGTCATTATCGGATATTCTGTGCAGATTGATGGAATTTTTTTTTTTATCAATTATTAATTAAGGCCATGACCCAAGAAAATGTGAAGAAAGTGTAGGGGACAGAATACTTTCTGAAGGCACTGTATATTTTCATGACATATAATATATTTAATTTAAATGTCCTCAGAGTGCACACTACACCATCAGATTAACATACATAGGACTGTTGTAATGTCTCCACATCTGCAACAAATTAGGATGTTGAACCATATTTTTTTTTGTACGTGTAAATCTACTGTCACCATTTGCCATTGTTTGTAGAGGAGTAAATCTTTTCCGCCTTTACTTAAGGGAGGAGGACTGACTTTGTCAAGCAATGCTACAGGATATCTCACTGAATCCTGACTCACCGCTGGCCACAACTCAATGGTCTGTCTAGACGCTATGATAAGACTGTTGTCCAAAGGTCTGCGTTTGAATTTACCAGGCCCCAGTAATGATGTACAGTATAACTCAGGCCCCAGTAATGATGTACAGTATAACTCAGGCCCCAGTAATGTTGTACAGTATAACTCAGGCCCCAGTAATGATGTACAGTATAACTCAGGCCCCAGTAATGTTGTACAGTATAACTCAGGCCCCAGTAATGATGTACAGTATAACTCAGGCCCCAGTAATGATGTACAGTATAACTCAGGCCCCAGTAATGTTGTACAGTATAACTCAGGCCCCAGTAATGATGTACAGTATAACTCAGGCCCCTGTAATGATGTACAGTATAACTCAGGCCCCAGTAATGTTGTACAGTATAACTCAGGCCCCAGTGATGTTGTACAGTATAACTCACTAAAGTGGCGGTTATTAAAGTCGTTTCTTGCTCTATTGTCTTTAACCTGCCATCTCTGGTATAGTCAAGAAAATCATCAATCTTGCCTTTTGAAAATAACCATAATTATAATCAGAAATCTTTCCAACCTGTCCATTTCTGTGTGTGTGTGTGTGTGTGTGCGTGTGTGTGTGTGTGTGTGTGCAAGCAGAATATGATGTCTACCCTCACAGCTTCGCCCTGGACGATATGCAGTTATCACTATCACTGGGTACTCAAGCTGTTTTAGCCCAGTCAGCAGATAGCACTCTTCTGGACCTTCAAGGTCACACACACATACAGAGAAAAAGAGAGAGAAAAAGAGAGAGAGAAAGAAAGAGAGAGAGAAAGAGAGGGAGGAAGAGAGAGCTTCTTCCAGAGTCGCTGTCACTGGGCAGAACCAGAGACATAACAGCGACATCCTCTCAACTCCTCTCATACTTCCTTCCTCCATCCTCTCCATTCTTCTCATACTTCCTCCCTCCCTCCTCCCCTCTCTTCCCCTCCCTCCCTCCCGTCCTCCCTCCCTCACTCTTCCCCTCCTCCATCCTCCCCACGCTTCTCAAACTTCCCCCCTCCTCCCCTCTCTTCCCCTCCCTCCCTCCTCCCCTCCACCATCATCCTCACTCTTCTTATGCTTCATCCATTCCTCCTACTCTGGTTTTCTTATGTTCCTTACACCTTTCCTCAAACCTTCTCATAAGCCACAGTTGTTACAGATTACCCAGAATCCCTCCTGTTAGTCTTTGACTCCCAACTGCCCCCTTTCCACTGTTCTAGGCTACACACCTGATCTTTGACTTCTACTATGCAGTGAATTCATGGAAATTAATTGTTATCTAGGTTTTAGGAGAATGCTAGCTTTTCTTAATGCCATAAAATCGGAAAAGTGTGTTTGTGTGTGTGTGTGTGTGTGTGTGTGTGTGTGTGTGTGTGTCTGTGTGTAAATTTGACCTCAATTTCAGAGTAGTTGATCTATTTTGGTCTAGGTTAATTCCCCGCATGGGAGTTAGCCTGCTAATTTTATTGTGACACTGCTCTCTCTCGCTCTCTCTCTCAATCCCCCCCCCCCTCTCTCTCTCTCTCCTTCATTGATGTAGACACTTTACCCCGCAGGCTCAGGCACTGACCAGCAACACACACATCCAACAAACAACTTGATAGACTGTCCCACTTGTGGATGCGCACAGACGCGCGCACGCACGCACTCACACACACAAATAAAAATGGCAAAAACACACGCACACACCCTATACGGAAACAGAATTCAATCAAAACTGATCCCATAAATAACATTCCCCATCCATTCACATTGCTTCTTCAAACAGGAAGGCAGCCAGGTCAGTCACAGTCAGTTGAACAACAGATACGCTGGCTGCATGTGTCCGACCCGCCTGAGCTAGATGCAAGGTGAGTCCAGTGATGCCCCCCCCCACTGTGGGCGATACCGGCCACTATGCACCGCCTTGCTGGACTCCCGGCCAAACAAAGGCAAGTGGCACAGTCAAGACTGGAACATGCAGAAGACCGTGGTGGACACTTCAGCAGTGTGATGCAGTGCCTCTACACCACCCAGAGCCCCGTTACTCAGTATTTAAAGCTGAACACAGACAATACATTTAGAAACATCCCGCCCCAAAAAAAACCCTCCAATATGTCTGCGAGACTGTGCTCACTCACACAGCAATACAAGGGTTGATCCTGCTCTCTGCCCAAGTGTACACAAATAGGAATATGCACACATCTTTTAAGCTGCTACATGTCCGTGGGAGGCAGAGGTAGTCTATTCTGGTCCTATACTCATGTAGAGCTCCAGCTGGACTGACGGACAATTCACTCTGACAAGGCACGATCAGAAGTCCTACCAAGTGACCGCTTGACATTTAAAGACAAACCTCCCGGCCAGACTTGATTAAATCGCGCCATCGCAGTGTCAAACCTCCCATCTCTTCACCCACACAGTCCTCCATCCTCCCTGTGTGGCACCCTGTAACTAAGACCTGGCCTACCTGGCAACAGGCTCTTCCACAACCCACACTAAGTCTTCCTAACACTGCACCTCACTGGAGGCTAACTGTAACTAGAACCTCAGTGAAAGATTTGGACCCGAATCCCCGTACCGACCTCGCTACTGTAGGAGATTCAAAACCCCCAGTCAACTCACAGAAAATCCCCTAAGCCATGCCCCCAGGAGTCAATACTGCATCGCTAACATTATCAGCAACGCCTCAGTCAAACCACGACTTTGTCTCTGCTCTGACCCGCATATGAAGAGCTGACTTTCACCCTCACTATGCACTCCATCTGGTCCAGCCTGTGTACAACAGGGTCTCTGTGTCTACTGTAACACTGCAGCGCGTAGGAGGGGCTGGGCCAGGTGGCACTAAGCCGAAGCGCTCTCCTGTCCGGTAACTACCGGACTGTTGGTGTCAATACGACACAGGGCAGCGAGGGTAACCAGAACCAATGCACCTCCCACTGTGCATACTCCCAGAGCCAGCAGTGTCCTGCCTCGAACCCCCCACCCCCCCCCGTCACCCCACATCCATCCCCAGGTGTGTCGCTTACCTTGGTGACAGTCATGCAGAAGCAGTGGGTGAGGAGCGTCCCAATGTCCCCTTAAACCAGTGCTGGAATATGCCACAGGACTGAGAGAGAGGGAGGAGAGCACTGCTGAGCATGCACACACAGAGAGAGAGAGAGAGAGAGACGGGGAGATAGAGGGGGAGGGACGGCTGGGTTGCTGTGTCTGCTGCTAAGTGCTGCTGTTGCCGAGTGCTGCAGTGAGGTAACAGGAGGGAGGCAGGGAGCACATGGTTACTACAGCAGGAAAATGCTCCGCTCCGTTCACCCCCCCCCCCCACTCCCCTTGGCCCTCCCTCTGCACACCCCCACTCTGGCTGCACTGATCCCTCCCTCCTTCCCTTCCTCCCATCCTCCCTCCCTCTGTCCTTTTCCTGCCAATCTGATTACAGACAGACTAATGGAGCTTATTGACATGCAGGGCGATGGAGGCATCGGTGCTGCCTGGGACAGGAGGGGGCTGCTGAGGGAGGGGGGAGGGAGGGGGGAGGGAGGAGGGGCCAAGGACCTGAATGCTGTGTCGCAGTCTGCAGGCAGGACGGTGTTAAGAAAACGACAGAGGGAGACATGGAGTACAGGAGTCAGGGAAACTTTTAACCTTGGTTGGGAAATATTTACATTTGTAAATATCCAGAAACGCGTGGTCACAGATGCTACTGACCTTCTTCACTCGAAACGCTCTGGCGTTACATTGAGCCAACGTTCCACCTCAGATTACGTAAATAACTCCATAGTTTTCTGAGACATCGCCTTACTGTGGTGCTAACCAGTCACAATAAGGCCTCTGTTGAATATATATGCCTGCCTGAATGTGTACGTGTGTCGCCGAATCTGCTACCACAGTTAAGACCGTGTGAGTACCAGTCTAGACTCGTCTGTATAGTCTGACTGATGGATGTTAAATGAATGTCTACAGACCATTTCCTGTCCAGAACAACAGTCCTTCTTCGAGACACTATGAGAAACTTCGCAGAGCGTTTTATCAGATAATGGGCTTGAGAACCACACGACAGGACATTTAGCTCCATGAATCAATAGTGACCTTGATGTATCCAAAGAAGATGTTGATCTCAGAATATTGTAATGTCAAAGATCTGTGCGCTGAATGCTACATTGTCAAGGAAATCTGTGAAGTCATTGCATTAACCGTGTGCTATTGAACCTTTCATACCACTCTGCAATATCTCAGTGTATGACCTTTATATGCTGAAGCACTTCTGTTATAGGGTTAGGGTTAAACTCAACTTCTAAAGCGGTGAAACAAAATACACACAGACGGAACTTAAAAACCAAAAGCAAACTATATAGAAAAAGAATGAAAAGCAACTCACTGCCATCTATAAAAAGGGTATTAAATGAAGTGCATAACACGGTGCTGACATACAGGACTCCAATATGACTTGGGCAGCTCACCTGTCCAATGGACACATACAGACCTGGCAGTGTTTTACTGAACCCAGTGGTCAAGCGCGGCTATTGAACATGTGCTATTGAACCTTTCATAACACTCTGCAATATCTCAATATATAACCTTAATGAGCTTTACATGCACCTTTTGACAAAAGGTGACAAAAAAACAAACATACTGATGTCACTGGTATTGGATCCAAAACGTTTATTTTGTGCCTGCACATCCTCATGGTTCTATCAAACTGCTCTATCTTCTTTAATAGGGTCACCCTGATCTAATTTGATCTAATTCATTTAATTAAGGCAGTTTATCGGGGGAATAAAAAAGGTTTTTCAATTCATTATGCGAGGTCTCGGTCTGGGTGCTAATTAAAATTATATTTTACAATACAGCCCATAGCGTTGTTGAGAAATTAGGATTAAAATGTATAAAAATCTGAATTCATCTAAAAGCAGAACCGTTGCTTTTTCATCCACTATTTTCCCAAACAGTAAACAGTTGCGTGGTATTTGTTTTTGGCCCTGCTGAGATTGGGTTGTAACACTGATGTGTCTGACTCAGATTATTCATCTTTCTCTTTTGGAAGCATTTTCACATTACATTCCATACTGTTAAAAGCTGGGGATGGTCTGGGAGGACAGAGAGATATATTATAAAAGGATGAGGCCTAGAAGCTTGGGAGCTTTGTATGACTGGGCAGAGGAGAGGAGAGACTGAGGCCCAGAGGTTAGATTTTTTTTCTAAGATCATCTATCCAAAGAAAAGAGACATAATTCCCCCATCGAGTTTGTTCCTCAATCTTGATTTTTTTGTGAGGTTAGATGTTGTTCAAACTGAGTTTTTCCTGCTGAGACTTTGAAGCAGTTATTAGTGTTTGTCATCACCTTGTTTATGGAAACAGCCCACATGCTAATAAAACATATTATTAATTATATGTATCCACTCATTCTTGAAGAAAGTAACACAAATGAAAATATGGTTGACATTATAATTGTGAAATCATGAAGAGGCAGTCCTTGCAGCTGTGTATGAATTTCAGAGTGATTACATTTCTCCAGTGCCGATATTTCTCTTTTTTTAAACAGCCGCAAGGAAACGTTTGCTTTCAACTGTTGATTCCCGCGTTAAATCTTTTTTGAGTTTGCAGCATTGCATGTTTTATTCAAGCCACGAGCTACACCACTCACTTAATATCTGTTATAGTATTCTACCCTCTGGTGGCTGTAAGTTGAACTGTACCAGTACATCTTTTATAAGTGTTGCAACAAGATTCCATATGTGCGTCAGAAGGTAGTTGTTGGACTGGGTTATACGTTAATGTAACAGGATATCCTGGATGAACCAATGTGTGTGTCCTTCAGAGTCACTTACGTTTACCATCACAGTAGATCCACCTAGAAGATTAGCTAAGGTGAATGCTATGAATTGCCCCTAATGGATCATAAAGACTACAGACTCCCGCACTATAATATATATTTAATCAAAATTTGTCAATAATGACTATTACATTCCACTATTCTATCCAGTGCACAGAGACCTTATGATGTCAGCCCACTGGAGAAACGTCTCTAAAAGCATACCACACGATCGATGGAGCAGGCTGTTCTCATTAAAAGAGATAGGATGTCAAAAGAAATAGTACTGATAAAAGCCCTTTGAAGTTCAGAGGAGCCCTATCATTTAGGGAATTCACCGGCATCTACCAAGTATTTCAGAAAACAACCAAGTAGGCGTGGTCTGGAAAAGCTTTTTTAGGGTTACATTCGTTGAGTTGTATTTGTCTCGATGTTCTGTGAATTCAAGAATGACATGAAATTGGATATGGATAGGCGAACCATACGTCCAATCCAAAGTCATTCCTCAGCTGTATGCCTAACAAACAGTTTCACAGTTGTAATGTGTATCTACTAGATAAGCACGTAACTTATGTACATGTTTTTTCTGCTATAACCTAAAGTATCTATCAATAAAAAGCACATGTCTGCCAAGTTTCAAAATCATATTTGTTTTTGCATTCATTTTTATCGAAGACGTCACCAACACCTCCGCCTCTCTAACAACAGGAGGCAGTGTCTCCGTCCTTACGGCTTATTTTTATAAACACGCGCACATGGCTCTCTCCCGATAAAGTCCCCCTCGAATCCTAACACCAGCACACCGCAAAATCCCTCCATGCAAAAACCGTTACTCTAGTGGAACTTTTAATGCGCCGGGCTCGAGTTACCGCTCACGATGTTCCAGTCAGCCACAGTCTGAGCACAAACCGCTTCCTCTAACTGGGGAGAAAAAGCCAGGGGGCTAAGATGACTTTAGTGAGATGGATGGAGGATAAAAACGGGGTGAAGGGGGAAAGAGATGGAGGATGAAAAGGGGCTGAGGGGAAAAAGCAAATACAAGGAAGTAGGAGAGAGTTTGGATGTGGTGCTATATACTGTACTGTATATATTGCAATAGATGCATGTATTTGTTAGTCTATAGGTTGCATAACATTAATTCTGAAGCATCAACACTTTCTTCCCTTGATTCTATCAAAGTGTGTCTGTGTTTGCCCGTGTCTGTCCGTGTGTTTGTATGAGTCAGTCTGAGTATGCTGTCCTTCCACAGACATTATTCCAGGCTAGCCAGTCTAGTCAGATATTTTCCATTGGTTCGCTGGTGTCTCAGCTGCTGCAGCCCATCCTACCTCATCTCCATTACTTGGAAGAACCTCAACATTTCTTTCGCAGGTTTTACTATTTCACCTGCCGGTCATATAGAAGCTTATTTATGCCATATTTTGTGGAAAAAAGACCTGTGTTTCTTTATATCTTCATACCACAGTCAAAAAGATGAGCTTCAGTATCAAACATTTTGTGTACAGAAGCATTCCACTTAGTTTCCTTTCCTAAATTCAGGACTTTCCTAAAGTCAAGACTAGCCAGGACCTTATCGCAGTTATTCAAAATGACAAAGATGTTGGTGAGTTAATGCTATTAGTGGCTGGATAATGCAAGCACAGGTGAGTAGATTTATGTTCAGTTCCAACAAACTGGGAGTTCTTCTTGAAAACCAAATACTCTGAGTTGGACTAAAAATAACAACATGACACACATGCGCACACACACAGACACACAGACACACACACAAACACACACATACTGAGTCTGGAAAACAACTCGCTCACACTAAGTAAATGACAGCACAAAGGCACATGTGGCAGCAGTTAAGAAGTTCAGAACCCCCTTTTAATGCAGTAAACTCTAAGTAAAGGAAAACACTGGGATATAGATTGTGGTTTTAGCTTTCAGTTCAATCAGAACATTAAGATATGGTTATCTTTTAGCAGTGCTTGACTTGGGATGAAAGACTGGAATGTCACGGCTCTCCTTGCCAAACTATACCGTTGGGCTACTGTACATAATGCATCAGCCCCTCCATCTGGAGAGCTGCTTGGTGTCTAGGCATTGGATCCAATCACACCCAATGTTTTCAAGGCCTTTTCCAGCTTATGTGTAAGCTAAAGTGTGGTTACTGCAGGGCTTGTGGAGGGCCTGAACATCCAGTAGATCCCTTGATGGATAGTTGCCCACCCATGATTGAAATTATTACAACATTAAAGCAAAAGAGTTGTATGTCTTTATAAAATTATACCTATTTCAATGAACGTGAGATCAAATTGATTATTTTGGCTTCTTCAAAGCAAATTGGCAAAGACCTCTTGATCTATGAACATGTTCAACACAGAGAGTGCAGGGGAATAAGGGACTTCCTCTAAAACGTAAATTATTTCTGTAATCGTAAAAACAGATCCATGTTACTACCTGGTTAGTAATCGGCAACAAAAAATCCCATTTGCTTAGGTCTTCACTTTAATTGTTTAGGTCTTCACTATTTGCAAAGTCTAAGCTGGCTGAAATAAGCAGGTAACTGGATTACTGCTTCACCGGTTTACTTTTTTCAGCAGAGCACAGTGTAGTTTTCTTGCTGAAGTACATGCACTCCTGTGGGCAACGTCTCTGTCAGATTCAGTGGCGTTTTAGTTCAGTTATCTTAAGCCCCAGCCTATTAACGCTAAGCACTGGGGTGGGAACCTCAGACACAACAGTCAGCTTTGTCAATACAGACGGACTCGGACCTAATTGAAGAGTGCTGGTGTTAGCCTCATTCTCCCTTTAAGGGAAAAGAATCAAGCAGGCCACACATACACAAAAAGTCCTGTTCTAATGGTTCTCTCAGTTCACAGAAGAGTTCCATCAGTTGGAATGCATGTACAAGAACAATGGTCGCATTGTAAGAGTTATTAGAAAACCGCCACTCAAAGGCCTGAAAGTGTGCCTTTAACCAACTCACTCCTAGACACCAACTGTTTACCAGAGCAGGTCTGCTGAGTCAGACAGTAATGCTTTAGAAAATGAATCACTGGGCTTCAGCATCTGCGACAAACATGAACTGTTGTTGGTCAAACTTCATGATTCAGATTGTTAACAAAATATTAAACTATTTTTTTTTTAGGTAGCTATCAGATTTTATAGATAATCCCGTAGAAGGTAAATAAAAGGCCTTAGTAAGTAATACTGGCCATCTTTGTATCCAAAGCTAACTTAACTTAAGTGACTTAACTAATATAGCCACAACCTCACTTTCCAACAAAGTTGCATAAAGAGAGAGACAAACTGAAGTGAAGAGGAAATTCAGCTAATTATCTTTTATTGTTTTTACAAACAGCAATAACTGGGCATGAACTCAAGTCCTCTGCTTCACAACGCATTTGTTTCAACCATTTGAGCAATACAAAAGGTATCAATTGTAAAGCCCATCAGTGACATTTCAAGGTAGCTGTGGAGTGAGCTTACGGTACATTTCTTATTCCATTTTACTCACCCCTTCTAAACTTGCTCACAGCGAGCAACCCTGGCGCTGATTTGAGGTAACTTACGATTCGGGTCACGGCACCATTGGATCAATGTGAGACATGCTGTTGCTAACAGTATTTCTTCAAGCATGACAGTTTGCCTCACCCCACACTCTGGTTTTCTGCTTCGGAACACATGACCACATGACCGTTCATTTTTGCGTGCCTTACCAAAATATTTAGAAGAAATAAAATGTTGTCACCCTACCGTAAAGTACCACATCAATCTTCAACGTTTATATTTATCGGGGAAACGATATTGAACATTTTATAGCATTTTTATATCTTGTTTTTTTATATGTTGTTGAAACAGTAGCCTAGAGACACATCATCTTCTGAATTAGTAATCAAAAACACATTAAACATCTGAAGCTGGCCAGCAATGGTGTATGTATAATTTACGTTACATGAAAACAATTTTGAAATGTCAGCATGTGTTACTCTTATCAGGCATTTAAACTGCTGTATATACAATATAGTTACTAAAATATTAACACCCTTGCTCTATTTACAATGATTTAATACATTTTAATAACTTGCCAAATGAAACGTTAAATAACCTTTTGTTCAGTATTGTAATTGAGGAAGAAACAAGTACTTGCATGTTCAAAGTTATTGGCATCCAGACCTAATATTTTAATGCACATCCTTTGGCAAAGATTACTGCAGTTAAACTACTTTTTGTAACCATCAGTATGTTTTTTGTACATCTATACTGGCACCTTGACTAACTCTTGACTGACAGCTGAAAACCACTCCAGTTATGCAATGCTTGAGGGGAACCTTCAGCCAACTACGTTATTTCAGCACTTGCCATACATTTTCTATGTGATTAAAATCTGGACTGATCATCAAACATTCCAGAATAGTCCATTGTTTTTCTTTAGCCATTCCTGAGTGCTTTTTGATGTGTGTTTGGGGTTGTTGCCCTGCTGGAAGAAATACAACCAAAACTCTTGTAGTTGCCCCGCTGGAAGAAATATACACAAAAAGCTGATGTAATAATGCCTTTCAAACAGTGCCCAAGTACTAGAGCCAGCTAAGTAACCCTAAAGCATCAAGCCACTCCCACATTTCACTGTAGATAGGGTGGTCTTTTCTTTGAATTATTAATTTGATTATCTGTAAACATGGCAATGATCTGCTTTTGTCACAGACCTCCAATTTCCTTACTTGGTCCACAGAACATTTTCCCAGAAGGATTTGGCCTTGTTTAGAGGATTTTTTTAATCAAGTTAACTCTGCCTTTTGTCTTCAGATTCTTGACAGTGGACCAGGGCACAATAATTTTTTGTTCTTCAGAAGCGTGCAAATTATTCACTTCAGGTAATTTCTTTTTCTATGCAGGAATGGACAATTTTTGCCCGCAACTATATATGAGTCTGTGCTCATTCTAGCGGTCCAAGAGGCCTGGTTGTGGAAGGCCGCTATGTTCCGGCCCGGTGGCACCACCTGCAGGTGGCCTGAGGAAGCAGCAACTCAATTGCATACACCTGTTGCCACTCCAAACTGATTGGGAGGAGCTGACAGGATATAAGAGGGCCGTCCATGAGTGGAGAAAACAGAGAGCATTCCAGAGACAATAGAACTATAGACTCAATATATGACTGGGGATGTGATTCTGAATGGCTGCTTTTCCTAAAATACTTGATTGTCTTATTTTCATGTAGCGGTAGCTTTAATTTTAGTCTCCAAGTGGGAGTCTGGTTTTATTTCAGGTTTTGTTTAGTCAGAATTTCTGGAAAGCTTTTTTGTTACCTTTAATAAATGCCCTGGCCACTGCCCAGGGGGAACATTCCCTCTTGTTCCCCAGTGTTTGATCATTGCAGGAACACTTCACCATGCTAGTCACCACCTATTGCGCTACACCATAAAGAGCAAACGTGAAGCTATAGTTGTTAGCGTCAGTCGAGGGTGTGTTTACATTACTTGGTTGTGACATAGGAAAGACACTAGGTCTTCAAGAAGCCCAGCACTTGTAGACTAAACTCCAGGAACAGGGTCCTAAACCTAAATCACAGAGCAGTGGGAGTCACTGAGAACTTTGAAAGTCACAGTTGGTATTTCCAGCTAAACAGACTCATTCCTGGACACCAGCTGTTTGGCAGATTGAGAGTGGAAAGCCAGCCAGCAATGCTTCAGGCCATTTTGTGAAGGTGCCTGTGAATTTTTTTCCTTTCAGTTCCTTTCTTTTTTTTCTTTTTTTAAGCATCAAGAATCAAACCATTGGTCTTTTTTCAGCATCTGTGACGTTCATTATGTGTTTATTTTTACTGCGTCTGGCATTTTTGTTATGGTTGTGGTGTCAGTGACTGGAGACCAGGAAACAGATACCATCGAGGTCTTACTTGGTGCTGTCTTCTCTGATCTACTTCACTAATAGATGCTATTCATAATCTATTATTTCCTCAGATTTCAACAATATTTTCTAATGAAAAATTTAATTCATAAGAGGAAACTTTTACCCTGGCCTGTAAATATCCTAACAACAGAAATTCAAATAGGCTTTTGTTGATGGAGATTGTGTTCATTTTCATTTCTAACCAATCAGACTAATGTATGTTCATGCCGTTGATGAAATGACTACAGTGAGTAAACAGGCCAGGCACAAATGTTTGTTCTCCAAGACCACTCTTAAAGGGATTGGTTTGAAAGAGTGCGTAGTGCATGAAACAATTTCAGTTAGGTATTGCGATATTTGTTCAATAAACAACAGACCAACCATAAAATTTCCAAGAGGTCCTTGGTAAAATATTGAGTTATCTTTATGTTGTTAATCACAAGAGCATTTTGTCTCTCTTGTTTGATGTCGTTTATCGTTTATCAAGTAAACATCCATTATGTTTAGTTCAAATGGCATGCTTTAAAAGCATAATGAAAGGAAACAGAAGGTTCTGCTTACCTTCCTTTTTTTAAACACTTGATATCCTTTTTACATCATCAACCTGTTTAACATCGCCGACATACTGTATGGTTGTTTGAGAGAGTTTTGATGACATTTTCTGAAAATACAAATGCTGTTGTATGGTTAAACAGTTGCTACAGCTGTGTTACACTTCCCCTGTTTTAACACTATAATCTATGTATTGGAGCCATTTGTAATACAATGTTGTAAAACATTATTGTGTTTCGAGGAGAGATTTTGGCATCTGCATAAGCTGTTTCAGACATACTTACTGACGAGTATGATTGAAAATAAACAACATGTAACAGCCTAATGATAACTCAGGATCATTGTTTATTGAACTCTCGTGAAACTAAAATGGCTGTGTATAACCTTTAAAATGTCAGTACATCATTATTCCTGTTACTGAAAAATCTAAAATGTTCTGTGCACGCCTAGTCCTGTCTCATCTTAAAGCTATTCCCGACGCCCCTCTCGATCCACTGTTTTTTGTTCGAGTTTCTTGCTCTGTGTCCCTCAGCATCAGAGCACCGCAAGGATGCGTGATCTCACCTCTCCTCTACTCACTCAACGCCAACAACGGTACCTGCAGAAAAGCATCTGTCAAGCTGCATGTCATCACTGAAGGCTCAACAGTTTGTCAACTGGCCAGTGACCTGTACAGTCCAAATCACCTGGTACTTGACACAGACAAAACAGTGGAGGTGGTGGTTGACAGAGACTAACAGGACTAATCTAGTCACATTACAGTCTAGTACTCCCAGAACACAGTGTAAAATAGTAAATTACCATAAATAATCTATGGGATACACTCTTACCACTAATATTATTTCCTCCCATACAGTATGCTTACCACCTTGCATATTTTACATGAATATACAGTATGTTGACCCTTATGTTAAACATTTGTGTCCAAAGTCAACCTGTAACCTTCACCATTCAATATATTAAAGCAAGTTTAGTTGTCGAAATGTATAGATTTTAGAAAATATATAATTAGATTTGGGGTATTAATGGATCCGCAAATGTTCAGGCCAAAAATGTTGGCCCGGTGAATAAGAAGGTTAGAATACCACTCGTCTAGAGAGACAAAAAACACACTGCACAGACTTCCTGAAGAATATTCATCACCACAAGTTGTTACATTATCTGCTGATATGCCATGATAATGGAGGGGATTTCATAACACTGTGAGAGACACTTAGCTTGGTGTTTAAGCGGTAAACCCACTATAGATAATTAACTACATGCCTTTCGATACCTAATAATTACATGAGAAAATCACAGAGCTTTAGGTTTTCCATTGAGATCCAGGGAAAGAAAAACTCAATAAATTAATTTTCCTTCACTTTTCTTTTCTACATGTGTCTCCAAATGAATGTAAATGCAAGCTCACTGAAACAGGAGTATGTGTTTCACCATGACAAAGACAAGATGGAGGCAAAAGTATACTTTAGACCACAGGATTCCATGACCTAACGAAACAATATAGGGGAACTGCTGCCTGCCCCCTCATGAGTCGTGAATCGGTTGACTTGAGGGAGGAATGTGACGTGTGTAGCTCAGGTTTGATTGATTGCGTGTGGCTTCTGGAAAAGAACACGGTTTTCCAACTCTGAGGATGCACTTAATGTTTTAAATCACAGTTCAGGGAGGGGGGTTGTTTGTGTCTGTTATATGTCGCATGTTGTGTCACAATACACAATATATGTATGTGTGTGTGTGTGTGTATGTGTGTGTGTGTGAGTGAAATCTGTGGAGGTCATTAATCGAGGTGTCGAGAGAGTAATTGTGGTGCTCTGAATATGCATGCGTGAGCTGTGTGGTGTGAATTGGGTTCCGTCGTCCGCCTTGCGGCGTGTGGCTTCAGTTTCCACATCAGTCTATTTCCCACTGTTGCTACTGGCGTACTATGCCTGCAAGATCCGCCGCCAGATATCTGGAAAAGTTAGAATGACTCATACGCTTGGACCTGACCATTTCTTCCCTTCTCTTTTGTGATATTTGTTTTTGCCTCTTCCACTTAAAATTTCACTGGGTAATGGAGGTTTTTTGGAATGAATTTGCCTAGCCCTTTCCCTGTAAATGTTTGTATTTGTTGTTTTAGGGACGTCTTTATGCATAAACAAAGAAGTTGAACAGAGTTAGCAAGGGCAGGGACTGTCTCGTGACTTGGCAATGCGTTCTGAAGTCCTTCCACCAAAATATTGTTGCTGATATCCAGTGCAATGCTTCATTTTTATGGCATCTCTGACTGCTTTCCTCCTGGAGTCCTCTTACATTGGACCTCCATAGAAGATCCAGGAGCAAATTGTTTGCAAACCTGTGTTTTACCACATGCCAGATCTCAGAAACTCTGAGAAAGGTCCATAGTGGCTGGTGAATTTATATTAACATACAACCCCATTTCCAAAGAAGTTGGTACGCTGGGTAAAATGTAAATAAAAACAGAATGCAATGATGTACAAATCATTAGACCCTATATTCAGTAGATATTATTACAAAGACAACATATCAAATGTTGAAACTGAGAATGTATAAATCCCTTGCATGCAGAGATTTCTCTGAATTCTCTGAATCTTTTAATGATATTATATACCGTAGATGATGAGATCCCCAAACTCTTTGCAATTTTACTTTGAGAAACGTTATTCTTAAATTGTTGCACTATTTGCCTGCGCAGTCTTTCACAAAGTGTTGAACCCCTCCCCATCCTCACTTCTGACACCAATCCTCTCTGGAATGATCTTTTAATATCATTTACCTAATTAGCTGTGTGATATTCCACCAGGTTTAGCTTTTTAGCATTACACAACTTTTGTTGCCTCTGTCCCAACTTGTTTGAAATGTATTGCTGGCATCAAATTGAAAGTGGTCATATATTTTTCAAGAAACAATTAAATGTCTCAGCTTTAACAACTGATATGTTGTCATTGTGCTATCTTCTCCAGAATATAGGGTTTAAATGATTTGCACATCATTGCATTCTGTTTTTATTTACATTTTACGCAGCCTCTCAACTTTTTTGGAAACAGAGTTGTACATTAAACAGGCATTGTATTAAAATCTCCCCCATAAAGTTTCCTATGTTGCGTCCTAAATTTTTTAACATCTGATAGCCAACTAGCACAGAAAAATGTATCTAACAGAGTTAACATTGGAGCAGTTGGCTCACTACACCTCATCTAACAAGATACTTTAATGAGAGCATATTTTGAGAACATTCAGCCAACAACGTTTTATTGAAAAAGGGGAAAGTGACCTTTCAAGCCCAGAGAGCCACTTGAGACGTGAGACAGTTATTATTATAATGTATTTTTATTGTCATTCATATGAAGTTAAAGTAAATACTTTAACCCAGAATGCAGAGTAAGAAGAGTGATCCAACCATACACTGGAATATTCTAACAAAATGTTAGCATGCTGACCCAGGCCCAAAACCACTGGATTCCTCCACACTAATGTTCTGTATCTGAAACGGTCATTCTCTCAAAGCCTCCTCTTTCACTCCATAGCTGATTGATCCCCTCCTCTATGGCTTGACCATTTCCCCTCATTCCTGAAGGATTATTTCATCTATGAAGACGTGTGTTGCAATGTCTAGATGGATGGTTGCGATATTTGGTTTACAGGGGCGATTTAAATGATATTGTTGCAAATATATTTGCCCACAACCTTTGGTCTAGAAAAAGCTGAAACAAAGTTTCCCCTGCACTTTCTTCACATTTTGTTGTGTTATAGACTTTATTTATAATGGATAAAATTCATTTTTTGCCATCAATTTAGAGACAGTGACCCATAATGACCGTGAACATTTTTTGGGGGGAAGATTTGTTCCAATTTATTGAAACTAAAAAACTATGAAATATATCACATACTGTACAATCCCTCAATTCTTCCCACAATCCTGACCAGCCTCCATGTCTCTGCTGTTGAGAAACATCCTCAAAACATGATGATCCCACCACCATCCTTCACATTATGTATGGCATCAGCCAGGCAATGATGGCTATACAGTATATTGTTTTCACCAGACGTAGTTCTTGGCATTCAGGCCTAATCGTTCGATATTGGTTTCATCCGACCAAATAATATTTTTCCTGTTGCACTCAGAGACTTTCAGGCATCATGTCATGTGCCTTTTACTCAGGAGTGGCTTCCATCTAGCCACGCTACCATAAAGGCCTGAGTGATGGAGTCCTGCAGAGAATTGTTTTCCTTCTGGTAGGTTCTCCAATCTTTGTAGAGAAACATATAAACTCTGCTGGAGTGGCCAATGTGTCCTTGGACACCTCCCTGATCAAGACCCTTCTTGCCCGGTTACTTAGTGTCGCCGGAATGCCAGCTCCTCAATGCCAGTCTTGATGGTTCCAAACTTCTATCATTTCAATATGATGGAGCCCGTTGAGCATCTGGGAACTTTCAGTTTTAGCAAATTTTATAACCTTCATCAGATCGTATTGTATCAACGCAATAAACCTTAATTGCAAACAGGTGGACTCCATTGTACTAATTATGTTAAATCTATAGACAGTTGGTTGCACCACAGCTCATTCAGGTGTGTCATAGTGAAGGGTGTGGCCAAGAATGCTTATGGAATCAATTATTTTCTGTTTTGCATTTGTAATTAATTTAGAACAATTTGTAGATTTTGTTTTTAACTTTGACATTGATTTTTTGTGTTGATTAGTGTCAAGAAACTCCTAGTTAACTACATTTAGATTTTATGTTGTAACACAGTATGTGGAAAGGTCCAAGGGGTTTAATACTTTTAAGAGTCGCTGTAGGTTAGGGAGTGAAATAAAAATGTAGCAAAAAACAAGCAGAAGAAAATAAAAGGTTCAGGTTTGTTGAAAAATGAACCGGGAAGCAAAATCTAATGTTGTTTCTCTCTCCCATGTTTCGAAGCCAACTGAATCACTGTGTTGTAGGTCTTGAACATTAGCTGGGCTACACAGCTGAAAGACACATTTCACAAGACAACCATCACAGGTGAAACCAAGTGAGTTACCAATGCAAGCTAGATAACAAATAATTCCATCTAACAAACAACTAGATAGCAAATAATGCCTTTAGCCAACACCTCCTATAACATGCTATTTTTATTAGTGGTGTAATGTCAATGAGTAGGAAACAGGTCAGACACTGAATTGTATCTGATCTGTTTGACTGAGTGTGTTTGACTGAGTGTCTTTGATTGAGTGTGAACATGGCTTCCCACAGGGGAATGTTTAGAGTTGGCTACATTGCGTCCAGACCAAACTCCAGCATAGGTAACAGCTCTTAAAACTGAAATAGAAAAACAGAAGTATGGAGATATCGTTGAGGGAGAAAGACGGTTTTGAATTTGATACTTACAAGTCAGTTCTTTGATATGTGAATTTTGGAATGGTCAGTCATGTGTTTTCAGGTCCAGTGCAATGTCTAGGGGAGATCTGACTTAGGTTACTAAAAATGACATTGAATACTTATTCTAATCCATATTCCAGGTTAATGGTAAACACAGGCATTAAATTGGAATTATCCTTGAGAGACTTAACATTTGATTCAGGTCCAGCTTTAGTCGAATGGGGAAAAGTGTTCCTGTTTCTAGGTCCTTGTCATACATTTTCTACAGTACCTCCATAGATTATATGTTCTTCATTGTATCCTTGCCAGATTTTGGCAGTTAATGTAACTGTGGAAAAGAAACATCCCAACAGGCTACACACACTGTAGTGTCATTTTGTTGCTGTGTAGAGAGACAGCTCTCAAAGAGAAACTCACAGAGCTTTTGAAGTTGGTGTGGCTTCATTGGTTTTCCATCTGATTCTGTGCATATAGCTTTATATGGCTTCCTGCATCTATGGCTGGCTGAGTTTCGAGGCTTGACTCAAAGGTGACTAAAGCAACTTAAAGTAAACAGCTTACTATGTGCCCCACACTGGGCTCTACAGTCTAACTACCCCACACTGGGCTACACAGTCTAACTACTCCACACTGGGCTCCACAGTCTAACTACCCCACACTGGGCTCTACTAACTACCCCACACTGGGCTTCACTGTCTAACTACCCCACACTGGGCTCCACTGTCTAACTACCCCACACTGGGCTCTACTGTCAAACTACCCCACACTGGGCTCCACAGTCTAACTACCCCACACTGGGCTCTACTAACTACCCCATACTGGGCTCCACTGTCAAACTGCCACACAGTGAGCTCTACTGTCTTAACTACCCCACACTGGGCTCTACTGTCTAACTACCCCACACTGTGGTCCTCTGCATTGCAACACACATGACCGCTCTCTTTGATGCAGGCTGAACAGAAGTATTCTCTTCAGGACAACAACCAAACAGTGGGACAGGGCACAGGGGCAAACTCATTGATTTGGATGCCTAAGGCAGGTGCCAGCCTGAGCACATACAGATACACAGTAGATAATATCAAAGAACCTCTCAAGATGATCTTGATAACAATTGAACCCACCCAAATGTTGCTAACTTTTTCCTAGGTTAGCTGTTGGTGTAAGGCTGGAATTTGAACAAAACCATGGCATAGCCACACAAGAAGCCCGATACATACTTCTGCCTTTCATCCATCCCTTACAAAACTCAAAGCTAAGAAAAGGAAACAGCCAGGGAGGCCAGTGCGCCGAGGGCCTGGACTTGACGACATCATGACCCCTGATAGATGGAGATCTTACGCTCTAAGCCCAAGCTCAGATGGAGGTCAGCTGTTTGTTGCTCCTGTCCTGATCCTGGCAGGTCTGACCTGTGAGTGGCACAATCCCCCGTCCAGTCTCTAAACAGGCGGAAAGAGACAGCCGTATGTCATCACGAGACAGATAATCCAGGGGTGTTTGAGGTAATTGCTTGCAGTTGCCAAATGGTGTCATGAGGCCCCATAGGAGGTGAAGAAAGTATAGCTCCTGTTCATACAAGTATCAGTTTCAAGCTAAGCCTCACTCTGGGCCTCTCTACCTCTGGGTGAGGGGGGTTAAAAGCTAACTTCTTACACCCCCTTAGAGTTCCCCCTAGTTTCCCTTCTTTCCTGAAAGTGAGTATATCCGCATGGCAATTTTGGTTAGCAGCAGAGTGTCCTGGGGAACATTTCCCCCGGTCTGGAAACACTGACAGAGGCAACACAACTCCTGCCCTGCATTGACATTCTGCCTCCGTTGAGAGCAACAACAACAAAAAAAAGATTTTAATTGTAGGTTACTCTCCGATTTATCATTTGTCTTTAAACGTTGTCCTCTCTCAAACTGACAGCGGGGCCAGAGGATTCTTAAGCTATGAGCATATATACCCACAATACTGGTAGAGGTCACTATGCTGTGTAGTAATGCCCACCCCCCCACCACACACACACACTCCAACCCACCCCGTCTCTGCTTTCTTTGTAATTTGCTAAAATTCTTTCCAAGGAACTTAAAGGTTCAGGCATGCTTTTAAAAATCCCTTTTCTTAATGTACTGTAGGTTAGTTTCTGCTGTGGGAAATCAGGGACTTGAGTGACTTGCTTTACCTGGTATACTCATTAGTTTCCCTCAGACAGAGCCAAGGCAATTGAATGTCTATGATGATGATTCATTAAGTTAAATCCTCGCTCTAAAATGCAATTTGCTGTATTAACCTAAACATTATTGCCTCTCTGTGTTAGCAACAGAGGAAAGACATTACACCAAATAAACATATTCCAGAATTATGATATACATATATCTTAGGTGATACCTCTGGCTGGGAATTGCAAAAATGTTAACAGACCAAAGATCCTAACACATGCTTTATGCTGCACAGATTTATAGAATGGAGTATGCCTATTCCCTTAGCTATCCTGGCTATAAGTATGTGGCTGACAGGGGAATACAGTTCATATTCACACTCTTCTGTAGTAAATCACTACAGGAGGACAGAGAAATCCTAGCCATTTATACTAAGGTCAACATTGCATAAGGGCACCTCACAGGAACCAATGGGAGGTAGGGACTGAATTTCCTGCCTAAAATGAACGCATAAGAAGGCGAGCACTGCGGACTGAGGGCATCTGATGAGAGCAGCGCCGATTACTTTTTAAGCACCGCTGATGAAAGCAAGCCTTGATTTCGACAAGCTTTGGTGGGCCCAGATGTTTGAAGCCTAAATCTCAGCCTTTGTTTATCTGGTGAAATTGATTGTGAAGTGGTGGAGGCGGTGGCGACCTGCTCAACAGTGATTAGTGATTATGCATGCTGGCCTTCAGGGTTGGTCCTGGCTGCTCCCTGGATGGGAGACCGGATGCAGCTAGAAGTGGTGTTGGTAACCCCTTACCCACGCTTCCGTCTGGTCTGAAGATAAAATCCCAGTGCCCCAGGGCAGTGAAGGGAACATTGCCCTGAGCAGGATGCCATCTTTCGTACGGGTGTCCTGTGCTCACTCAAGAGCCCATGGCACTTATCACAAATAAGCAACCACATTGAAATAGTTAATTGTAAAATAGCTTAATATTACTGCACAAGAATAATACTAATATACTGTATATATGCAGAATGTTTTGCTTTCAAGTCCTCACACATTTAGCTGGTTGGGGACCATGGGCTTGGCTGGATATCAAAGCCTTATATTGGAAGTATTTCACGCAAAATGTTCACAGAAATGGCCCACACAACTCCTATCAGCCCGTTTGCTAATTTCCAGCCATATCTCTCCTATTATCCGTCAGTGAGAGGGCTTCTACTATACAGTGGATATAACAAGTCTACACACCCCTGTTAAAATGCCAGGTTCTTGTGATGTAAAAGAATGAGACAAAGATAAATCATGTCAGAACTTTTTTCACCTTTAATGTGACCTATAACGTGAACAATTAAATTGTAAAACAAACTGAAATCTTTGAGGGGGAAAAATAAAAAATAAAAAAGTCACAATAACCTGGTTGCATAAGTGTGCACACCCTTAAACTAATACTTTGTTGAAGCACCATTTGATTTCATTACAGCACTCAGTCTTTTTGGGTAGGAGTCTAATAGCATGGCACATCTTGACGTGGCAATATGTGCCCACTCTTCTTTACAAAAGCACTCCAAATCTGTCAGATTGCGAGGACATATTCTGTGCACAGCCCTCTTCAGATCACCCCACAGATGTTCAATTGGATTCAGGTCTGGGCTCTGGCTGGGCCATTCCAAAACGTTAATCTTCTTCTGGTGAAGCCATGCTTTTGTGGATTTGGATGTGTGCTTTGGGTCGTTGTCGTGCTGAAGGGTGAACTTCCTCTTCATCTTCAGCTTTCCAACGAACACCTGAAGTTTTTGTGCCAAAATTGCCTGGTATTTGGAACTGTTCATAATTCCCTCCACCCTGACTAAGGCCCCGGTTCTAGCTGAAGAAAAACAGCCCCCAAAGGATGATGCTGCC
Organism: Esox masquinongy; assembly: GCA_016801175.1. Lineage (NCBI taxonomy): Eukaryota > Metazoa > Chordata > Actinopteri > Esociformes > Esocidae > Esox > Esox masquinongy. The sequence continues at coordinate 418 of JACXGI010011867.1, read as the reverse complement.
ATCACCATGCTTCACTGTGGCTGTGGTGTTCTTTGGGTGATGCGCAGTGTTGTTTTTGCGCCAAACATACCTTCTGGAATTATGGCCAAAAAGTTCAACCTTGGTTTCATCAGACCATAACACACTTTCCCACGTGCTTTTGGGGGACTTGATGTTTGTTTTTGCTAACTCCAGCCGGGCTTGGATGTTTTTCTTTGTAAGAAAAGGCTTCCCACCTCTATAGCCCATTCATATGAAGAATACGGGAGATTGTTGTCACATGTAGCACACAGCCAGTACTTGCCAGAAATTCCTGCAGTTCCTTTAATGTTGCTGTAGGCCTCTTGGAAGCCTCCCTGACCAGTTTTCTTCTCGTCTTTTCATCAATTTTGGAGGGACGTCCAGTTCTTGGTAATGTCTCTGTTGTGCCACATTTTCT
>JACXGI010011866.1:0-24176 GCA_016801175.1 Esox masquinongy | reverse complement strand
AAGTTCACCTTTCAGCACGACAACGACCCAAAGCACACATCCAAATCCACAAAAGCATGGCTTCACCAGAAGAAGATTAACATTTTGGAATGGCCCAGCCAGAGCCCAGACCTGAATCCAATTGAACATCTGTGGGGTGATCTGAAGAGGGCTGTGCACAGGAGATGTCCTCGCAATCTGACAGATTTGGAGCGCTTTTCCAAAGAAGAGTGGACAAATATTGCCACGTCAAGATGTGCCATGCTAATAGACTCCTACCCAAAAAGACTGAGTGCTGTAATAAAATCAAAAGGTGCTTAAAGAAAGTATTAGTTTAAGGGTCTGCACACTTATGCAATCAGGTTATTGTGAGTTTTTTTATTTTACCCCCTCAAAGATTTCATTTTGTTTTTCAATTGAATTGTTCATGTTATAGGTCACATTAAAGGTGGGAAAGGTTCTGACATGATTTATCTTTGTCTCATTCTTTTACATCACGAGAACCTGGCATTTTAACAGGGGTGTGTAGAATTTTTATATCCATTGTACATCTCCAGAGGCTTTTTTTTCCCTGTTTCTACCATACGTAATCTTACCAACATTTTTAAGGCCCATGCCACTGTAGCCAACATCCCTGGATGTGGCTGCAAGAGAAAACTTGACTGAAAATCACTGTGAAGGATTGTTGGAATGGTGGATTAATCACCTTGAAACTTGCACAATCCAATTCAATTTAAGGAGGATGTATGGTAGAATACCAGGAGAATACCAAGGCATTTTAGAGTACAATGCTGAACCCAGTGTTAGCAAAACGGGCCTCTGTCAAAGGTCATGTGCCTTCCAGCACCACAATGACCCTAAACACTCCCAGAAATAGTTCCAGTTTAAACCACTTAACTGTTCTGAAGTTGCCGGCATTTATTCCAGATCTAAATCCTGTTGAAAACCTGTGGATAGATCTGTGAGCTGCAGATGGGAGGCGCATTTCGAATCTGTTAGAACTGCAGCAATTTGCACATCAATAGTGGGCCAAAATGCGAATGTAGAGATCTAGGAAGCTCATCCACAGCTATAGGAAGCAGTGGATTGCAGTTATTTAGGCCAAAGGTTGCTATCAAATATTGAGTCAAGGGTGTCAATCATTTAATACCATTTTTGTTCATTTTCTAATTTAAGATGATGTTTTTGATTAGAAATCAAATACAACATTAATTTAATATTAACATTGTAGTAGAGAATTTTTTAGACCAAATATTTTGGTGAATTTCTACTTATTTTTAGAAGCAATTGTGGGTTATTTAAACATATTTCAAGGGTCCCAACAATTTTGGACACGACTGTACGTGTTGCATTTTGTACATGTGTCCTTGGCTACTGGCGACAGACAGAGATATATGTGTAGCTTAGTAGAAAAGTAGCTAGCTTGAAACTTAGATGAATGAATGGCTTACCTGTCGAGGAGAAATATGGACAACGGCTTGCTTTTTAGGTCCAATCAGCCTGTGTATTCCTCCATCACTTGAAAGTGATGCCTATATTTATTTTAGTTTTCTTCAGAGCTTTGTTTCAATTACTTTGAGACTGGCAATCATATACAATGACCACACCAGGGTAAAATCATCAGAAAATGACAAATCTACTGAGTGTGATACACAGACAATCCTAAATATATTTGTTACAAGGGCATTATGGCATTGTGGCATTAGGATTTACATCCACTTCCACTTTTATCAATTGTGATACTTATGGGACAGACACATCCAAATAGAACAAAAAATTTCTAATAAATCAAGAGTTTGACTCATTTCATGTTTGAACTCAATTTAATTGCAACATTGCAAGACGTTTTACTCATTGTCAACGTAGCACAACAATTCCTGAAAGGTTGCTCAAAGGTTAACTCATATGGTGACTTTCCATGTCAAACTACTAATGAGTGATGAGAGCTTTGCTTCCATATCCACTTCCCTCACACATTTCCCAGACCTGCACAGCATGACAAAGCATGGGAGAGTCCAGAAAAAAACTTAGCACCAGATGATACATCTTCTAGGAACATTCAAGATTCATCACATTATTGATGGTCACTCTGTGGGGTCTTGTGCTTTGCAGACCGTGTGGACAACATGGGTTTGCTAGGCTAGAGAATGCACTTCAAGCCTTTATAGTAAAGAAACTCTAAAACCAAGGCTTAAATAGGACAAGATGGAATATAACTAAAAGGCAAGACACAAAGAAAGCATTTGATAGTGTTCAGATTGTTTTATGGACTAAGTATTGAAATAAATGATTGTTTGTAGATATAGGAGATAACTCATTATTGGGACTATTGTTCATGCATTATCTTTCAGAGCAAATGTACAATGATATGATCTGGTTAATAGGGATTTTCCCATTATTATGCCTACTTTATATTTTACATTTTTTAATTCTGAGCAAAAATGCCAAAATGTTAATTATGCTTTGTCTCAACATTCAAACACTATAAAGATCTTCATTTGTAATGAGGTTAATAGACTGCAATCTTTTCAATTGTTTGTATTTCCTATGCTGGCAGAAAATCAAGAATTGGTCCAATGAACCAGCCCGTAGGCATAATTACAAGTTGTTCAGCCAATCAACCCATAGCTGGGTGCTGGCTAAAGGTAAGAGGTCATGGTGTTGAGCAATGATCTAATTCATGTAGCATGTTCGACATTGTAACAAAAAACATCTCATTATACTCAGGTCATTAAAACAGACCTAAGAGTTCTGTTTTATCTTTCATTGTGCAAAAGATTTGTTTAACCACGCAAAACAAAAATATTAAAATACAAAAAATAAAGTTCAAGTAATCACATTAGCATTTTCATAGAAGTGTAATTGTGTGTAATTATAATAGCCTCGTTATCAGCTGACCTTAAGATCCCAGTGCAACAATAAACCAGCGTAATGGCTGTTATTGTATGCTATAAAGAAAATATTATTGCCAATGTGCTAATGTGGCCATTAAGGCAGCAATGCATGTCCATCCTTCCGATTTCAACCTACACAGTCATGAACCAAGTCCTAGCTACGTTACAAAAATGATGGCTAATTATTTTACAGCAGAATCAATTACACCAAGAGAATCAAGCAAATCCAAGCTAGCCTTAATTGAATAAGTTCTCGTTTATGTATTGGCCTTCTCAAGGTGACGGAGCATGCTGTGGTGAGATTAAATATTTATTGGGGGGTCGTCATTACGTTGTCATTATCATTTAGATCAGTTCATTAAACAACAAGATACACCAATGATGAGACAATTATGGTTGTTAAATAAATCAAGATCCAGAAAGGAAGGAGAGAAAAGTCCATTATAGCTGTTTCAGAGGTCATTGAACTCAGTTCCTTGGAGATCATTGATCATACACACTTCGACACCTGGAAAGCATTGGCTTTCATTACCATCATCTCTTATGGTTGAAACTAATACACTGGAGAGAATGTATTATATACTGTTTTGATACAAGGTATTCATATTTATATATATATTCATATGAGAATGGTAAAAATATAATAAGAATAGTATGCTACATTTTAAACTCCCACTGTCACAATGTGAGCTATGGAAATACAGGGTTGAAGATTGCCTGAGGTTTCAAACATAAAGAATAGAGTAGAGAGAGGGTGGAGTGAAGAGAGGAGAGAAAAGTGTCGTCCTCTGTGGTGTGACCACCATTATATATGAGTGATTTGACAGGCTTGCCATATGGATATGCAGCAAATTCTGCCTTTTTGAAGATAGTTGAAAATGACCAAGAGCTTTCACTCTATCCTGCTGAATGTCAAAAGTGCTCTATCTTTACAGCAACTAATGAAAGCATCTCAAAGAAATGTACAAATGCACCACATGTTGTCACTCAGAACTTCCTTCAATAACACAAAGTCAAGAACATAATGTTGCGATAGTTGGGTAACCATCTACACATAGTAATGATGAATTTGTAATGGATACAAACATGTATTTGTATTTATTAATTATTCCTCACACATTTTTAGTAAGGTGTTAGAAACAATCTTACATTTTAGTAAGGTGGTTTTTCCACATTCATTGTTAAGTTGTAAAGAATGTAGTATTAGCGCACAGTTGCCAAGCCTTGATAATGGTATCAGGTGCAGCTAATAAGGTTATCATCATACATAGTGCCAGCTTGGAGAGCTGTAAGGTTGCAAACATGGATTGGGTCATATTTTTAAAGATGTAGGTTCTAGTCAATTCAGGATGCTAAAATGTGACTTCCAATTTTGTAAACATTTTGAGTTTGAACATTAGAGTTTGAAATGTCACTAATTGAGTTGAATTGGCCCTCAACCCTACCTGCTGGTTCGTTTGGTGATCATGATCCTTTTAATCTCAGTTTAAACCTGTATTTTAAGAATGGCTAAATTCTTCACTTATTCGATTTACTTGTGTCCATCCCCTTCTGAAAAACTGCTTTGACCGATCATTGGGTAAAGACAGAGCTGACCATGGACTTAGGTAAGGTTGCTCTCTTAACTTTGCATTCCACACCCAGTCACATATGCTTATATTCCTATCTTCATGCACACATCAAATCAGAATACAGATCATTGGAGCATGGCCGAAGACCTTGCGCATAACGAGGGTACAAAAAAAATCTGTACAGGTAGTTATTTTTTTCATAACATACGGGAACATTTTAACATTTGGGTGCTTCAATTTTTAGGAGTCAGTGTAGTTTTGAACCTAATGTGTTTATGAAATTGTTGAAAGGGTTTGTAAAATGTATTTGTAAACTGGATAAAACCAAGTAGATGTACTGACCAAATCTGAGGATAGGTTTTAGCTATGTACTATGTGCGTGTTGTCTCTAACCATTTAGATAAACAAAGTCCTGAATTGGCCCTCCACAGGTCTGGAGGAGAGGCTTAACTCAACTTAGATCCACTAGCTAGCCAAGGTAGCTAGTTAATATTTGTTACACCTATAGTCAAATCCTGTATGATTTTGAAAATAGATTTTTATGATATTCTGTAGTTTGTTTAGAAAAGTATCCCACTTTGCTGAGGAGAGAGACAGGGATTAATGAAGAAGAATATATCTTTCACGATACTTCAATATCTGATATCTGACTCCTGACATTTCCTTGTTAACCATACTTTGCCAGAAGGAACCATAACATGCCAGTGGAAGAGAGCGACTCTTGGTGTAACGAACCATACAATACAGAAAGAGGAAAGAATGGTCTAATCCTGGCGTCATCAACGCTTTGAGTAGCAATCTGGACACAAGGATGTCAAGTCTGTTTGTTCGTGTAGTAGAAAAAAAACTAAATTTAAAAGGATTTAGTGCGGGTTAAAAAAATATGTGAAAACGAAGTTAATTTGTTAAATTAAGTTGGTAAATCAGGTGGGTAAATAATTCAGTACCAAATGAACCAGTAGTTCTCAAACTCTTTTCACCGCGTACCATCTCAGAAAATATTTCACTGAATATAAATATATATATTCACTAAAGGGAGTACCGCATACCACCAGTGGTACATGTATAGGGTGACCAGATTCAATAGGGTGAAATACGGGACAGTCAGAATATGATCCCAAAACCCCCCACCCCCGCACACACATCCACCACCTACACACAATGCACAACAAAGTAGGGCCTACTATTTTACTGAGCATCAAATTGTATTATCCAATACACAAATACAGTCTATTGTGTTTGTACTGAATGAATTGGAGTGAAGCAACAAAAGAGTGTTTCACTCAGAAAAACACTTTATGAGTCTCTGGCAAAGATGAGCAGTTTCAACTGTAAAAGCCATACTATACTAAAATATTGTGGATATGACAAATTAATGAATTGGATTGAAACAACAAAAGTGCATTTGCACTCTGGATAACATGAACACATTATGCTCGGCAAAATTAACACAGCCTACATTTCAGGTGTACTCCACAAAATAACAGAAATAAGCGAGTAGGCATAATTCTGTTATGCTGTAATAACATAACAGAATTATGCCTACTCGCTTAATTCAGTTTTTTTGTGGAGCCCAGTGGCCTGTTGTACTTTTCACATGAGGCAATCTTTCCACTTGTTTTTAATGAGTTTGTTATAGAAAGCTGTGCACTATAATGCAACATTTACTCAAACAAATATCATTGAGTTCGTGGACGGTTGTTATAGCGAGGTGGGATTTGCGAGCACAGGTGCTTGGGCTTTGCAGCTCGTGAGAACTAAAATGTGATTGGATCATTTCGTCTGTGAAAAATAAGGAACTTTAAGACTGACAGTTGTGGCAAATCATGATAACCTGTCACATTCGATTGGGCAGTAGGTTGGACCAATCAAAAAAACAGGACCAAGTGAAAAGTCGGGACACCTGAAATCGGACTGAAATACGGGACTGTCCTGGGAAAAACGGGATGTCTGGTCACCCTATACATGTACCATAGTTTGAGTGAAATTAACCAAAGGAGGGATCTTTAGGAACAAGTTTGTATAGATCTGATAGAGACAAGACACCTGGGCCCAGTTTCCCGATAACGTGACACTTACGATGGTTGAACGATGCAAGTAGCCTTAAGATGGGCTTTGTTACGACGGACTTACGCCTGTTGCCCAAACCACCACATACGTTGCTCTTTATAAAGTGCATCGTAAGTTCAATGTTGCGGCCGTTTGGAATGGAATTAGGCCACGAATACGTTTTAAAATATAGCCTATTGCATGTCGATAGAGCTTGATTACTCAGAAGCATCTAGAGCTTGATTAATCAGAAGCATATAATATCGCTGGCGATGTATTATACTACTACTTAGGCAATAGGAAAATGTAAAACTCGAAGAAGTAGTGAAATTTAGTGTGGAAGAAACATTATATCCAACCAATGGGATGGACATCAGCCAATCAAAATCATATCTCCGGAAATTGACCACGACATCAAATTATCAGTTCCTCTAGCTATATAGAGTACTGAATTTCTATAATACTAGAAATACTTAAGTCACATAGCAATCAACACATGATCGGTTAAATGGGAATATAAAACACTGTTGGAAAAATCCATTCCAATTGTTGGAACGCAAGAGAAAACAAGCATTCAGAGCTGAAGAAATCAATGTTCTTCTTGACGTGGTAGAGACAACAGCACCCATCTATCAAAGACCGTAGCCTACCAGTAGCCTACAGTGCGGGTGTACAAACATGAAAGATAATTTTGAACACTTTTTTTCTTTATAACGTTTTTCTTTATTCTCAGTTGACAATTGCATTCAATTATATCCATATCCACTCTTGCACTTATTATATAATTTGTCTAGCCTAAATAAATTGATATAAATTAAAACCGTTTTGATATTTTTTCTATTGCCTTAATATTAACTATTTGCGATCACTTCACACATGTTGAAGGGGGCGCTATTTCACAAGAACAGTAAAGTGTCTGCTAAGATCGGTTAAGATGGACTAACGAGTGGTCCGAAACACTCGTTAATTATCGAGCGATGTTACGTGCCACTTAAGTAACGATGCTTCCTGGAAACGCACTGATAAAATAACGAGGCACTTAATGTGCATCTTACGATCATCTTTGTGCTTTCGGAAACCGGGCCCTGGTCAGTTTGGCATTATCCATACAAGTGAATTCAAAGCAGACCATGAAGAGGGAAAGGACATTTCAGAGGACATCCAAAATGTGGTAATGAGAGCATATGGGTCTAGGGAAGGCTATACAACCATCTCATAAAGATTTGAGCTCCATCAGTCTTCTGTGAGGCAAATCATTTACAAATGGAGAGCCTTTAAAATGACAGCAACTTGGCCTAAAAGTGGATGCCCTTTCAAAATATCCACAAGAGCCACAATAAAAATAACTCAGGTAAATGACAACCCATAGATAACATCTGGAGATTTACAGACCTCTCTTGCTGCATCTCATGTTACTTTTTATGCTTCAACAATGAGAACACTGAGTCGAAATGGCATTCATGGGAGGAATGCTAGGAAGAAGCCTCTGCTGTAAAAAAAAAATAAAAAATTAATTGCTTGTCTTAACTTTGCCAGAGAACACCTGGACAAACCTGTCTGGAGTCCAAAATTGACGTTTTTAGTCATAATCAAAACCACTATGTTTGGCGAAAACTCAACACTGCCTACCACTAAAAGAACTTATTATTGTTTTTAGGCTTTTTTATTTAACCTTATTTTAACAGGGCAATACATGCTGAGACCATAGGTCTCTTTTGTGGATAAGTCCTGCATCAACCCAATTTTTTGGTAAACAATTTAACATTGGGAGGACGCCCTAGAGGCACCAATTCACTCAATTTAAAGTGATCTTGGAATTTCTTCCAAATGTGAGGTGCAGAAAAACTATAAGCTTGTCTACCTAACTCCAGGGAAATTGCAAGTATCTCTAGAGTTATCCTTCCCTGAGACCGTGTTTGATAGTTTGCGTGCTTTGAAAACAAAAAGTTTGAAATGCAGAGATCTACTTGACTTCAAAGAGGGCCAGCTCTGCTTTTTGATGCAGTGACCAATGATGTGTGCTGTAACAATCACTTGTAATAAAGCGTAATGCACTATTATAAACTGTACTAAGAGGTTGTAAAACCGAGGTAGAAGCATTCATATAAATAATATCAATATGCTTTCTCCCAGAAAATCATATTCTTAACTTTGAAAATCGGGAGGGGCTGAAACACATTAGTGCGTTGAGGTACTAGAACGCCTTAGCCCTGTTGGCCAACAGCTTGTCTTAGTGATGGGATTCAAGCTGAATCTTCGCAAATGAAGCACACTGGTAGCGCCAACAGCAGTCAATACAAAACTAAAACTTTGAAAATCTTGTCAGGTGGAGCTGTGGCTACAAAAAGGGGCTGCAACAATTGGCAACTTTATGAACTTTCTGATCGGTTTTATTAGAAGGTTTACAGTGCAAAGCTCACACAGTGATGGAAAAGACAAATAATATGCAGATACTGGATCCATGGAAAAAAGGTGGCGGAATATATTGAGCCAAATATGAGAGGTGCCGGATCTTGTTCCAGCATGATCTGGCTCAAATTAAGCACTGACCATATCCAAACAGTCAAACATGGTGGTGGTAATGTCAAGAACAGGGGCTACGTTTCCTCCTCTGGACCTGGTCGACTACACATCATCAAGGGAACCATGAATTCTGAGGTGTACCAGGAGATTCTGAAACAAAACATCAGGCCCTCAGTCAAGGAGACAAAGCTGCTAAATATGCTATGAAGCCAACGTTATATTATATTATAATTGTTTGCTTTCAAAAAGCATACCTAACTACAAAAGGTATCGCAAAACTAATAATATTGTTCATGTTTAATTCAGTTTGTTAGCCACTAGTGTAATATATAATATATTAGTTATTAAGCCATTGATTTGTTAGTCATGACTGATATAGTAGAATGTTCATAAAGCAACAAGACTTTAAAAGTAATGTTAAAGGATTATGCACTGGTGAAAGTCAATCATTGTTCATCAATATTGCATAGCTGGCTTCTTTTTTTACCTTTATTTAACCAGGCAAGTCAGGCAAGAACAAATTCGTATTTACAACCACGGCCTGGCGAGAGGAAAACATTGTTAAATCAATGTTTACTTTAACAAAGACCAAATAGTATAGACATGCATGCTTTTACAAAGCCAACAAATGTTAGCCGGCACAATCCCCACAAATGCTGGGCTACCAAATGAACAGGTGTAAATTAGTCTCACATATCTATTACAATGACGTTAACATTCATGTGTATAAATGGTGACCAAAAGAAACATTTATGAATTATTTTAATTAACAAATCTGCAATTCATATCTGAAATGGTGTAAGAGTAAGTCATTAGTCCCAAAACTGGAACGTGCACCTTAATGGCAATTCCTCGATAAACAATATGGTGTCCTGGAATGGTTTACATTGTGTGGTAGGATTTTGGGATGTTGATACTTCTATGACCATAACCAATTTTGTAAAATATAATGTAAATCTAAATATATGTTTCATGACAGTTTTATGATAATAATAAGACGGGTAATGACAACTGTGATTACATGTTATGAGCGTGACACCTACAGGAGTGGACAACTGTGAACATTGTCCTGGGCCCAGGCCTGGGGGGGCTAATTAGGTTGGCTTAAATATAATCATTGATTAATCAGTCAATGTTAGTATTCAGCACTATCGAGAAAGTTACAGTTATTAAACAGAAGAACTGCGTTGATGAAGGGTTCTTATTTTTTCTCTTTACTGTTTTTTTACAGCGTTATGATTAAACCTTTTTCTGTAAGAATGGTTTGTGCTACCAACAGCCAATCAATGATACCCTAACACCTACTGCCAATCAGAGTGATACCCGAACACCAGCGCCAACATAACTTTGTTAAAGCTGCACCAGGGGTGTGCCATACCACAGATTTTGGGTTCGATCTGATACATAGTAATACAGGGCCAGAATCACCAATATCGATACTTCATTATTAGAAATGGCTCATGTACTTTCATGTATGGGACAGCTTGTAATATCCAGAGCTCTTGGGGAATCACCTAGGTAAAATAACAAAATAATTACATCTATAGCCTATGACAAACTACATATTTCCATATTTCAGGTTTGAGGTACAGTGGATATAAAAAGTCTACACACCCCTGTGAAAATGCCAGGGTTTTGTGATGTAAAAGAATGAGACAAAGATAAATCATGTCAGAACTTTTTCCACTTTTAATGTGACCCATACTGTGAACAATTCAATTGAAAAACAAACTGAAATCTTCGAGGGGGAAAAATGAAAAATAAAAACCTTACAATAACCTGGTTGCATAAGTGTGCACACCCTCTTATAACTGGGGATGTGGCTGTGTTCAGAATTAACCAATCACATTCAAACTCATGTTAAATAGAAGTCATTAAACACCTGCCATCATTTCAAGTGACTCTGATTAATCACAAATAAAGTTCAGCTGTTCTAGTAGGATTTTCCTGACATTTTCTGAGTTGCATCTCAGAGCAAAAGCCATGGTCCGCAGAGAGCTTCCAAAGCATCAGAGGGATCTCATTGTTGAAAGATATCAGTCAGGAGAAGGATACAAAAGAATTTCCAAAGCATTAGATATACCATGGAACACAGTGAAGACAGTTATCATCAAGTGGAGAAAATATGGCATAACAGAGACATTACCAAGAACTGGACGTCCCTCCAAAATTGATGAAAAGATGAGAAGAATACTGGTCAGGGAGGCTTCCAAGAGGCCTACAGCAACTTTAAAGGAACTGCTGGAATTTCTGGCAAGTACTGGCTGTGTGCTACATGTGACAGCAATCTCTCGTATTCTTTATATGAATGGGCTATGGGGTAGGGTGGCAAGACGGAAGCCTTTTCTTACAAAGAAAAACATCCAGGTTGTTGTGAGTTTTTTTATTATTCCCCCTCAAAGATTTCAGTTTGTTTTTCAACTGAATTGTTCACGTTATATGTGGCGCGCTTTGCATGCGCAAAGCTTATGTTTGTTGTTTGAGTGCACGGTCACCAGAGTACAAAGTATAAGTACTCAGCTGTGTTCATCAGTTTTGGAAAGTTCCTAAGGAAGGGTTAAATGACCACGTAAACAGAGTTCATTACTCATCAGTGACCTTAATTGATAATTTACACTCTTCCTTTTTATTTAATTGATCACTGATTAGTTTTGAACTCCCTTTACCTGGTTACTTAGATCTTAATTAGATACTTCCCTAAAGTGGTGAACACAGCCTAACCCAGTTGAGTACTTTTACTTCGTACTTTTTACACCTCTGATGGTCACAAGCAACAGCAGTGGAGCTGGAGAAGCACTTAAGATGTGTTTACGACAACGGAACGTTGTTTGCACAGTGACAATTCTACTCTTTGAAGAAATGGGTACAACTTAGAAGAAAAAAACTGAAACTGGTATCGATCCTATTGATGCTAAAATCAGTATTCAAAAATGAGACGTAGTATCAGTAGTATAGATATTTTGGGATCGATCCGCCCACCCCTAGTAGGTAGGATTTCTTCAGTAAAAAAACAGAAGTTCAGTGCCAGTAGAATGTCAATTAATATTTTTTGGAGTATGCGGCTACTCCCCAGCCAACTCTGTTCCAGCCAATCGCCTTCTGCGAAGGCGAGCTTTCCTCATTGGCTTATTTTGTAAAACGTGTTTTACCTGGATGATAAATAAAGCATAAGTATGGCATAGGGAGCGAAGTTTACTTACTGTAAGAAACTATAACGGCAGCTAGAGACCAGGATGAGAAACAGTCAATTCCTCCCTTGTCTGCTACAGCATACACTACGAAAACGGCAAAGAAATGAAAGAAGACCGACTCTCTATAGCTAGCTACCTGGAACCCTAAGCTAACATTAGCAAAGCTAAAGTTGAACTCTGAGCTAGTGCTTTTTTTAGAACCGGTCATTCCATTTTTCACATTTTTATTCGGAACCTCATTCTCTATTGGTCATTGGTGCGGAACCGCTGTCTGACTGGTGAGTAATTGCAAAATGCTGTATTTGTTTTTTACTGAAAAGTGCAGCTTAAAAAAAAATTCTATTTAACCAACATAAATTTGTCTAACCACAGTACTGTAGCTATCTGGCTAAAACATTGCCATCATGCAACCAAAACTAGGACCACAGAAATGGAAGGACAAATCTAAAAGAGACCATCAAAATATGTGTAGCAATTAAGTAATGGCTGACTGGGATGGAGTAGGTTATGAATTGAAAAGAGGGACAATTAATTACTTAATTACCTGTGTTGAAAACAAAGGGATTTGAATGTGGCCTATGAAATAAAGGGCTTTGAATGTGGGTTATGAAATAAAACATTAAACAATAAAATGTTTATGACCATGTTTTTTGGATGGTAATACAATTACTATTTATATATTTTTTGGCCCGTGGTTTGGGTCCTAAACATTATATTCTGTCCGAGGCCCTGGGATTCCTGTCAGCGTCCCTGTGTTATGACCATGCTTAATGTAAAGTATTACCAAAAAGATAAAGTAATTGAATTTAAGTAGTAATCTATGTATTAATATATATTTTTCTAAATTAATTTTAATAATTTTCTATTCTTCTCATACCTATGCCTTCTATATAAGTTCTTGCAGCTAATTTCCTTCCACCAAAAATACCTTAGAAGCATGATTATATAGAAAGAGAAAAAGTATTTATTAACTTCAGAATTCACCATTTACAAGTCCCAACATCAGTGTAGCTTGGCTGTTTTCACATTAGGACATCAAACACCCCTACGCCTCGAAGGCACTTGTCCTGCTGGGGAGTAGAAGTTGCTGCAAAATGTATCTCTCGCAGATTGTGCCACCCTAGAGGCACGGTTGCTCCCAATTGGATGAATGTGTCTCATTGCTTCATCCGGTGATATTACGACTCTCTCTTTGTCCAAAGTCATTCTCTCTTCCATTAAGTCATGTTTCCTCAAAAACAGTGTTCACAGCTGGTCTTAAAAATTGCTTCTACCTTTTATGGGGATTCCAATAACCCAGTGGAAAATACACCTCTGTGCTGACAGGATATCAAAGGCCTTCTCTGAAATCCATCTGCAATGGGAGAGTTGGTAGTTAAAGTTCTGCTTCTCATCTGGATGATGCTATCCAGCGTAGGGGCTGATCATGTTTTGCTAAATGGAATGCTTCATCAGCCACAATAACATGGTAAATGGTCTATAACGGGGCTGTCTAACTCTGCTCCCGGAGGGTTAACATCCTGTAGGTTTTCTGTCCTAACGTAACATAGCACATCTGATTAGTACACACAGAAAGTAAAAAATATGTTACATTTCTTTGTGGTAAGGAATTCCTCAACTATTGCTTCCCAAATCGCCATGGTAACTTCACTCACAATGTCTGCCACAGTTGACACACCCAGTCTATAACTGGTTGTGGTGAATTTGATTCTACTGTTGCACAATCTCTGAATATAGGGAGAGAAACCGAAGGATGAAGAAAGGCTATCACCTGAATAATATTCAATATGGCCTCACATTCTTTTTTATGCACCTTCTCCAGGTCTGACTGAAAATTACTGTTTGGGACTGGATTAAGCTTTTTTTAAGAACCTACTACATTTGTTCAATAAGGGTTGGGGGCCGTAAAATAAAATTGGATCAGCATCAGCAGGCGCAAAGAAACCGCAGGAAAAAAATCCATATTATGCAGTTTCTACAGCTTCACATCTGAGATAAACCCACGAGTGAGAACATGCCTGACGAAGAAAAGGCTGAGCAGGTGCAGAGGAAGGAGCAGGTGCAGCAACAGGACAGTGACTCAGAGGAGATGAATAGAATTGTATAGATAAGTATAATGGAACTGCATATGAAGGTGATTATTTTCTAGGTTCTATGTGAAATGTTCCAAATATGCAATCTTTATGGTATGATGTATGTGTGCACTTGACAGAAGGCACAGTTGTTCGTATTGCTCACGGTATGTGAGCAAGAGGCAGATGTTGGAAAACATTGTCATGTCAACATTGCGGTGCATGAGCATGTGTGTTGTGTTCTGTGTCTGTCTGGGAGAGAGTGAAGATGATGATCAAAATTGCCACTGTGACTTCTAGAAAAGGCTTTCCTCGTGTCAACACTGTCTCATGCTGAACTAGAATCTGGGCAGAGGAGACAATAATGTCTTTCTGCCCAGAAAGGGAGCTTTCAGCTACCCAGGCATTACACAGCACTAAAAGTATTATATTCACTCAATTTACAGCAATTACAGAACTTAAAAAGAACAGCCTTAATAATAGCGTACAAGTAACTGAAAAAACTGAAAAAGTGTGCATGCAATGACACCTCCAATAATATCACTCATTACAGCAGACAATGATAGCTCTATTCCAACAAAAACTAATCTATAACAATTACTGTACACTTTGTAAAGCAAATAAGTGCTATTTTAACTTGCCTTTTCATTTATTCAGGACTAAAACCTTTTTACCTCTCCTTGTTGCTCACATTTGGGAATGCAGAGTTGGGGAAGGGATTTGCTAGTTACACTTATTTAATCTGTGTCATGTCTGTTTTTTGCCGGACATGAATTCTTGATTTGTCCCTTTCTGATTTTTAATGGAGCATTACATTATTGTATTCTTACTGACATTCCTGACCAAGTAACTTTTGTGATTTACTGTTCATTTACTGTTGTTTTTACCAAGGAAAATTCCTTTATTTACGGGATTTGTCAGGAAACTGGCACAAGATACTGTAAATGTATCCAGTTCTTTATTTCCTTATTGTGTCATATACTGTTGTTTCAACCAGCTCAAAGAAGGATATAGAGAAATGTTTTGATTGTTAGTTAATCCAAGTTTTTATTTTTTATGTTTTTGTACAGATCAAAACATTCATACAGTTTGCAGTGAACTCCCTGCAACATAAGGCAGTAACCTTGTCTAAGATGAACAATGAAAGGAGGCAATCAATGAGTGCAGGGAATTGTAGCAGAAGTCATCATTCTCTGTATCAATCTCTTATGTATATCCACCTATGCACACGCACACACTCTCTCTTGGTTTTCCTGCTCTCTATCATTTTATCATCTCTCTTTCCAGCTTTGTAAATCTTGATTTGTTTTTTTAATGTGGAATTTTACAGCAGTACTAGTCTGCAGTATAACTGTCATTTTTTAAGCTTGATTACTTCAGATGTTTGTACCAGAGGATGATGTACTATTGGTGTTGCTATGAAATTACTGTAAGGTAAGAAATCTTACAGGCTTTGTTTCTTTAGAAATGTTATAAGAAAAGCCCCAAACATAATCTTACCTGATTGGTATCTATAAACAAGAAAAAGACCAAGATGATATTGGATTGGTTCCTATGAAAATTATATAAAAAAAGCCCCAAAATAGTTGTGTAGGACTGCTTCCAGCCTAAGCATATAAAACCAAATTCTGCACATGCATGAAGTAAGCTTCAAGTGGAACTGACAGTATTTTAGCAATATTACATTTTATGGAAATATACATCCCAGTGTAATACAACTTTTTAAGAAGAATTCATACTTTCAGAGAATGTTTTCAGGAATGATGTTGAAGAATGACACATTCATTAACATTTTATAACATAATATGAATTAGGAAAGCATTTATTTGGAAAAATAATAGACACTGCAGTAGAAAAAAAATAGAACTGTTTATGTGATGTCCAGGTCGGGAGTCTACAGTCTGATGCACTCTAGCCAATCAGAGGTACTGTAGAAGCCAAAGCCTTTTGCCACACAGGCCTTCTCAGAAACTTTGAACTGAACTTGATTTTCTGCAAATACTGTATTCTAGTACCACAGCAGTTGGGATGTGGACCTTTCAATGTTTGAACTAGACGTCTGTTGAGTGTAGAATATCTTTGGCAACTTATTAGTAGTATCTTTAACGAAGTTGTGAGACATGGCAAACCAATAAATTACAAGATCATTTTAATTGCTAAATACATTTCTTTCATTACCATGGATTATCAGTATTAGCCTGGCCTTTCTAATACATGGTTGGCAGTCTACAGCTTAATATTTTTGCATTTATATTCCAAATTTAAAACATCATCACAAGGATGGTAGAGGTGTGTATGTTGGGGATTGGCCTTTGCATCTATTTTCAGAATGCAATTCAGTTGTTTTGTGCTCATTCATTTGTTATAGTCTATTGCTGCAGCACAGATTGAATTAACCTACATGGCTACAAGCCCTTTTGGGATGTAAGATAGTAGGCTGGTATTGGGTTAACTGACCTCCAGTGCTGCACAGCTTAACAATTATACAGTAGGCTACCTAAAAACTTGTTAATTTGAAGAAAAAAGATAGCTGTACAGAGTTAATTGCCAGTTGGAACTATGTTGCTATAGGAGACATCTAGTTCAGGGAGTCGTCTTTGAAAGCTACAGCGGACACGCTGGAAGCCAAATCAAGAGTCTAGATGAAGTGGAGTTGGCTTTTCAATTTTCACAATTGAAAAGGTGAAGGTGAAGATGTGACAGGTCTGTGTTGTCTTTCCGTCGCAATGCAGCATTGTGGAGGCTGAGCTCCATTTCCTGTTCCTTGCACGTGGATTTAAATAGATTGTTTCAAACACATCAAGGCAGAGAGAGATGTTCACATACCAAGTCCTCTCTGATCTGACTTATTTCTTGCCATACATTGTCCTAAGTCCTTATATCTACCCCCTCTCTTTTGATCCCCTCTGGATCGCACAATGTTATTTGACTTACTGACAACATGTGGCTCTATCTAATGATTTAGGTGAAAAATGCTTTCGGACACTTTCATTCAGTGATTCAAATTGTTCTGTAACCACAGCATTCTATCTATGCCATATATATCCTAGGAGTCGTCTGTCACCCTCACTTTCCCGTCCACATATGTTATCAGGAAACTGTCCTTATGTTTCCAACCCTAATTTCAGTGGGAGAAAGCAGGCAAGATTTTAGGCAATCTGAGGGTGTTGTCCATGCAACAGAACTCTCACTGAAGACATGATCTTTGCAAAGGATTTCCAAATAGATTATAAATGCATTATTTTGTTGTTTGTAATCACCAAAAAGAGGTTTAGACATTGGAAATGGATAGACATTTTTTTCTGAGATGTTGTAAAGAAGAAACTGAAAAAGCTCCAGAAATGGGTATGTTAGTTGATAAGACTAATACAGTAGGTCAGTGAGGGGCATTCTTGTATGTGATATACATATGATTAAGCTAAACAGCCGTAAAGGAATTATTGTTGCAGGACTCACACTGAAATTGGTCACCAACACTAGCTCTACTCCAACCAATGCTAAAGTTGGGAATTATATTGAGCAGGTGAATGTGAGGCATGCTACACCTTTTCCAGGCCGTTATCAGAACTAATCATGTACACTGCGTGCACAATTATTAGGCAAATGAGTA
The DNA here is from genome assembly GCA_016801175.1 of Esox masquinongy. Taxonomy (NCBI): domain Eukaryota; kingdom Metazoa; phylum Chordata; class Actinopteri; order Esociformes; family Esocidae; genus Esox; species Esox masquinongy. The sequence goes on along the minus strand of JACXGI010011866.1, from coordinate 6,287 downwards.
TTCTGATCATATTATTATTTCTATACACATTCTCCAACTCCAAAACATATAAACTTGAATGCTCATTGGACTGAATAATTTTCAGGTGATATGTATTTGTGAAATGAGGGTGGATGTGGCAACAGTGAATAACACCTTATATCAAGGTGTGCATAATTATTAGGCAGCTTCATGACCTCAGGTAAAATGGGCCAAAAAAGAGATTTAACTGACACTGAAAAGTCATAAATTGTAAAATCCCTTTCAGACGGATGCAACAGTCTTGAAATAGCTAAACTATTGAGGCGTGACCACCGGACACTCAAACGTTTTGTTGCGAATAGTCAACTGGGGTGCAAAAAATGTATGGAGAAGAAAAGAAGAATTAAACGTGAAGCTACCAGGGACCCATTATCCTCCAGTGCCACCATATTCCAGAACTGCAACCTACCTGCAGTGTCCAGAAGTACCAGGTGTCAAGTGCTCAGAGACATGGCTAAGGTCAAGAAGGCTGAAAGAAGACCACCACTGAAGAAGATTGACACGTTGAAGCATATAGATTGGGCAAAGAAATACCTGAAGATAGATTTTTCAAAGGTTTTATGAACAGATGAATTGAGTGACTCTTGATGGACCAGATGGATGGGCCCGTGGCCAACACTAACGGACACTGGGCACCACTTCGAGTCAGGCGCCAGCAAGGTGGAGGAGGGGTACTGGTATGGGCTGCTATCATTAAGGATGAGGTAGTTGTACCTTTTCAGGTTGAAAAGGTCCAAAAAAGGTCTAACTCAACTATCAGACCTGCTGCCAGTTTCTGGAAGATACTTTCTTCAAGCAGTGGTAAAGGAAGAAGTCCTCAGCATTCAAGAAGGCCATGTTCTTTATGTAGGACAATGCTCCATCACATGCATCCAAGTACTCCACTGCTTGGCTAGCAAGAAAGGGCCTCAAAGATGCCCGAATAATGAACTGGACCCTTTCCTTACCTGACTTAAATCCTATTGAGAACTTGGACCCTTCTCAAACGTGAGATTTACAGTCAGGGAAGGCAATACACCTCTTTGAACAGCAATTGGGAGGCTGTGGTTGCTGCTTCAGCGAAAGTTGATCGTGAACAGATCAAGAAACTGACAGACTGCATGGATGGAAGGCTCATGGCAGTTACTGAAAAGAGGCGTGGCTATATCGGTCACTGAGTATTTTTGAAAGGCCAGAAATGTTATTTAATTTTCATTTTGTGTTACTTATTTGTTGCACTTACTCTAAAAATTGAGAATAAATAAGTGAGTTGGAGAAATTATTTTTGTAATTTAGTTGCCTAACAATTCTGCACACTAATTGTTGCCTAATAATTGTGCACATTTATGTATTCCCCTGAGAAAGATCAAAACTCATTTTTCCTTTGTTAAACATTCAGGTTTGAGGTTCAATGATATTTTGTATTGACTGAGAGCATTGTGTTTGTTCAACAATAAAATAATCTTGAGGAATACGATTTGCCTAATAATTGTGCACGCAATGTATTCTTAAATGACTTGCCTGGTAAAATAAAGGTAAAAATTGCTTCGGCAGCCACTAGTAAAACAGGGAAATTCAGTAGAGAGTATTATCACCAAAACTGAATGATTTTCAAAGGACTGGGAAATGATATTAGTTCAAATAAGACATTGTGTTTAGACCTCAGTACCAGTGGGGAGTATCAGTCAGAAAAGTGTGCCATGTTACCTCAGAAGGTGATGTGTGACAATTAACTTTACAAACTCTGGCCCCAAGTCCCAATCATCTAGATGAAACTAATGTACTGTAAAAAAAATAAAAATAAAAACTCTCAACTTGTGGGTGGAAGTTTTTCTCTCAGAAAGCAAAGTAGGTCCTTGCTAATTGTAAACAAGTCAGATTAACATAGAAAAAAGAACGCATTTACCATTTTATCACCTTTGTACATCATCTGTGAATAAGTCTTTTTTCTTCTGGGCACTGTATTCAAAGCATAAATGGATGTAAAGCAGGAATATTTCAAAATTGTAAATGATAATACTTATTTCACAAAGTTGCTAAATTGAAAAAAATAAAGCCCAGTACTGTACATTAAAAACTTCAGTAATTGGTATATGTCTGCTAAAAGTAAGCTTAACAAATTCCAGTTTCTACTGCTGACATCTGGCTTCTACTGTTTCTACTGCTGAAGAAACAAACAGCTCCGGAAAAAATGAAGGGACCACTGCACCTTTTTCTTTCCTTTCCAAAAAAGTAGAAAAGGAAGGTTTTGAGTGAGGAACAGAAGGGTTAAAATTAAGAGACCACTGCAAATTGAACCCTTCTGTTCCTCACTCAAAACTTTCCTTTTCAACTTTTTTGGAAAGAAAAGAAAAAGGTGCAGTGGTCCCTTCATTTTTTCCAGAGCTATATATAAAAGTATACCCTTGGTTCAAGGAAGGTTGTAGTGGTATACAATCTAGTGGACAATCGAGATAGCCCTAACAAACACTGCTCTAAACCACAACATGTTAGCTTCTTTGAACTGCAGTGATTTCATTTTTATTTAGGTCTATTGTAGTGTTCTGTACCCAAAAGCAAAAAAAATCAGGTAAAATCACTTAACCAAAACTATTAACATTGTAATGTTTGATTGAATTAAAACAATGGTGAGCACAGCAATGGCCAACAACCTGGTCTATCAATTAGGACCACTATAGTTGATGACTGATGAATACTTTAAATACTGACAAAAAAACCTAGCAACAGTCCAACAGATCAGGAACACTCTCAAGAAGGTAGGCATAAATGTGAGAGATACACAGACTGAAGGAACTGGATTTTGACCCGTTTCAGATTAATTCTAAATAGCTAATGAATTAATGTAAAAAATGAATTTATTATATAAAGAGAGTATTACAGTTACAGTACGAGTACCTAAGATAAAAGTCCTCTGGAGATTCACGATGCTTGCATGAGCAAAGATGCATGCAGAGTTGAGGAAAAGGTAAGAGAGAGCTTTCCCAAACCTCACTCTGGTTTATGGTCTATGGGTCACAGACTTGCAACCAAGAATATGCAACCAAGTGACTTGTACATGTTTTCAGTGTTGGGGTCAAAATTGTAATGTATCACATGTTAAAACTTAGCATAAGCGTGTTGTTGCTCATGGCCACAGCATCAGTTAGCATTTTAACCCCCTGAAGTCCTAAAGTGGAAGCAATTCTGTATGAGAACATATAAAAAGGGATATGTCTTGTGAAAAAGTATGGTTGGCATGAAAAATTCAACAGTTGGATAGCATCGGAACAATTTTTGACATTAATGGGATGAAGACAGGAGTATTTGCTGGACCAAATCATTTACAACGATCGTGATCAGCATGGGTTACAGCGGTTTTTACATCGCACTGCCTAGTAATTCTTTGAGACATATTTATCATATTTATTTAACAATTCAAGTAAATTCTATACCAAATACATTTCCAATTTTAATGTTTTTAAAAATGACTGGGAAGTGGCCTTGACTTAATTCCAGTACCTGCATACATATAACATTTATAATGGGTGAAAAAACATTTGAAGTACTTGACAGCTTTGGAAATGTATCTTTTCAATTTCAGACGTCTTACCTAGCCAGTCTTACATCTTCACACTCTCAGTCTATCGTGCCGAAAAAACATTTGGGTCAGAGATGCCTACACCGTCCACAGATCTCATTTGAGCCTTGCTTCCTCTGTCGATAGGCCATTAGAGACTGTCTGTACCATGCCTTGCTGAGAATCCCCTTTTGAGCACTTTTCACTCTGGACAAATTTGATCTGGTCTTACTTCACACTAGAGCTTTAAAAAAATTTGTATAAATGAGTGAACTTCCCCTACTCTCCATGCTGACCTTAAATAGCATTTTTTGAAGGATGATATATTTGGTCAGAGATTTAGAACTTGGATGTCTAAAGTACAAAAGACCACTATATGTATTCAAGTAGCTAGTGTTTTCTAGAGGAGCAGTAACAATATTGACAATTCAATATGACATCAATATGACTCAGTTTAATACTGCTTCCATGGCCAGCTTCTAGCATAAATGACTTATGGGCCCCTAGCTTTCCAAGGTATTGTACTGTAGCTGATATTTAGGCTACAGTGTGGTTAGAATGGGCCTTTGGTGGATGCTTAGGGATGGATGGTTGATTTATTGATGGTTGGCCATGATAGTTATGATAGTTATTTAGTTAGTCTGTTGTCTACAATTAAGTCAGTCATCCATAGCGCACACAGTCACACTCTAACACACCAACATTCAGCAGGAATAGCTCCAAACTAACATAGTCATATGGCATATGACTTCATTTCAATTACTTTGAACAACATGACTATAGTATTAGTTGTGTCTAGTTTTATGCCCAAATTAAACAAATTTCAAAACACACCCAATAAAAGAGCATTAAAATTATTGTGTCAAATCATTTAACCTCTGACCCGCAGAAGAGTCATAAAGCACAAAAACAGATACAGTGCCACGGTTCTGGGCCCTGGAGGGCATTTAATAACGAAAGGTGTAGTAACTAACTAAAACTGATAAATGAAACAAAACCTGAGGCAAGGCAAGTTTATTTGTAAAGCACATTTCATACACAGGGCAAAATTAAAGTGCTTTATATTATTAGTCCTAAAAAGAAAAAAAAACTAACTAGGCATAATAGAAATAAATTCAGCATGAAAGACAAAGCTTAAAAAGAAAACTGCACATTTAAAAAATCAAAGCATACAAATAAGACATTTAAAAATATACAATAAAAAGATAAATGAAAGACAGAAAAAAATATATATATATTTTTTGCCTAGAGTTAAAACTGCTGGTCAACATTGAAGCAAATATAAGACTTTCTGGCAGTTTGTTTCTAACTCTGCACAGCATATTGACTAACTGATGCGGGGCCCAGAATCCCACTCTTTCATCTTCAACTCTCTGCTGCCCCAGAGTAAATTTCCTAGGGGCCTTTTAGCTCCCCCTGACGAGGTCTGATTGGGGGCAGGTGTGCCTTGTCAAGGGGTGGCAACCGAGCTGTGTTTAGAGACAGCCCCTGTTTCACAGCCCAGGGCCAGGTGGTTCTCCCGACACTGATACTGGAGAGGGTGCGTTCATGCCACAGTAGGTAAACTCAATTGATCTTAAATCTAGGTCATTCGCATACTTGTTTATCCATCTATATGAAATTGACCCTATTATTCTTATAATGAGCTTAACATCTGAGTTATGTATTCTAAAGTCTGTTGGGGACCCTGCAGGCTGTTGGACTATAGTGGGGAAGACATCATCACAAGGGGCTGTATACTGTAAACATGTTATCAAACCAGCCTCTCAGAGTTGAACAGACTATAATATAAAAAATAAACCTTCAACTTACACCAATTTTTCCCCTGCTCTCAAAATAATTTGTTAGAAGCTTGACCTATGACGTATAATTTATATTTTTTTCTGGACAGCTATAAATCTGCTTCAGCACAGTTCAAACACTGTTAGATTCAGACTTGACACATTAAGATGTTAATATCTCCCTTATATCCCCTATCTTTGCCCATTGCAGTCTGGGCATCTGTTTTTCTTCTGTTACCTACCCATTGCAGAGGACCACCTCTACCATGAACACCCCTGGCCTGCCCGAATACTTGTTGGACTGTATATGAGTCAAGTACTAGAGCCTTGATAGCTCCTAAACACAATGTATTTCAACAAACATTCCCCTCTAATCCCATGTCTTTCAAACTTTATCCATTCTCAACCCCTCTCCCTTGTTCCAGAGCAATGACTTTTAACCTGTGATACTTATGGCTTTGATAAATCATCTAAAAGGTAGTGATGCACAAAATGTGTGTCATGAGGTCCTCTGTTCATGATTTATGTTGACTAGACTATGTCATGCTTTTGTAATTCCTTTTAATAATATTAACTAGAATAGAATTCTAGAATGATGCTATAAAATACTGAGAATTCTCAAAATAAATCAGATTTTCTCATACATTTGAAACAAACACACATAGCACAATTACCAGTACTTGCCAGAAATTCCTGCAGTTCCTTTAATGTTGCTGTAGGCCTCTTGGAAGCCTCCCTGACCAGTTTTCTACTCGTCTTTTCATCAATTTTGGAGGGACGTCCAGTTCTTGGTAATGTCTCTGTTGTGCCATATTTTCTCCACTTGATGATGACTGTCTTCACTGTGTTCCATGGTATATCTAATGCTTTGGAAATTCTTTTGTACCCTTCTCCTGACTGATATCTTTCAACAATGAGATCCCTCTGATGCTTTGGAAGCTCACTGCGGA
>JACXGI010011865.1:0-24044 GCA_016801175.1 Esox masquinongy | reverse complement strand
ATTGGATTCAGGTCTGGGCTCTGGCTGGGCCATTCCAAAACGTTAATCTTCTTCTGGTGAAGCCATGCTTTTGTGGATTTGGATGTGTGCTTTGGGTCATTGTCGTGCTGAAAGGTGAACTTCCTCTTCATCTTCAGCTTTCTAATGGACGCCTGAAGGTTTTGTGCCAAAATTGCCTGGTATTTGGAACTGTTCATAATTCCCTCCACCCTGACCAAGGCCCCGGTTCCAGCTGAAGAAAAACAGCCCCAAAGCATGATGCTGCCACCACCATGCTTCCATGTGGGTATGGTGTTCTTTGGGTGATGTGCAGTGTTGTTTTTGCGCCAAACATGCCTTTTGGAATTATGGCCAAAAAGTTAAACCTTGGTTTCATCAGACCATAACACATTTTCCCACTTGCTTTTGGGGGACTTGATGTTTGTTTTTGCAAACTTCAGCCGGGCTTGGATGTTTTTCTTTGTAAGAAAAGGCTTCCGTCTCGCCACCCTACCCCATAGCCCATTCATATGAAGAATACGGGAGATTGTTGTCACATGTAGCACACAACCAGTACTTGCCAGAAATTCCTGCAGTTCCTTTAATGTTGCTGTAGGCCTCTTGGGAGCCTCCCTGACTAGTTTTCTTCTCATCTTTTCATCAATTTTGGAGGGACGTCCAGTTCTTGGTAAGGTCTCTGTTGTGCCATATTTTCTCCACTTGATGATGACTGTCTTCACTGTGTTCCATGGTATATCTAATGCTTTGGAAATTCTTTTGTACCCTTCTCCTGACTGATATCTTTCGACAGTGAGATCCCTCTGATGCTTTGGAAGCACTCTGCGGACCATGGCTTTTGCTCTGAGATGCAACTAAGAAAATGTCAGGAAAATCCTACTAGAACAGCTGAACTTTATTTGTGATTAATCAGAGTCACTTTAAATGATGGCAGGTGTGTAATGACTTCTATTTTACATGAGTTTGAATGTGATTGGTTAATTCTGAACACAGCCACATCCCCAGTTATAAGAGGGTGTGCACACTTATGCAACCAGGTTATTACTTTTCATTTTTCCACCTCGAAGATTTCAGTTTGTTTTTCAATTGAATTGTTCACATTATAGGTCACATTAAAAGTGGAAAAAGTTCTGACATGATTTATCTTTGACTCATTCTTTTACATCACAAAATCCTGGCATTTTAACAGGGGTGTGTAGACTTTTTTATATCCACTGTATATCATGTTTTTCTTAACTATGGACATTGGCATGCTCTATGTTCATATTGGCATTTATCAACTGAGACAGTGTATTTGTCCGGAGTAAACTGTATGTGTCTGGGATAAGAAATAGTCCTGCTCTTGTGGACGTGCTCCTTAAACCACCCTCGTGGTGGCAATATGTATACATTTACCGGGATGTGATTTTTCCAGTATTGTTTGGTTGATGGCTGAGCACAGATGTAGCTGAATGACAGAGTTGGGGTTCTAATGTGGGCTTCTCGCATTACTCAATTAATGTAGTGGAGAGATTCTGGTTAAAAACAAAGCCATTATGTTATAAACCCACGCCAGACCGGCAGGAGTGAGTGGTGACTGGACGCCGATGGCAAAAATGGCTTTAATGTATTTCAAAGCAGGAAATGATTGAAAGAAAGCTGTACATTACTAAATGTGAGGACATTTAACAAATACTGTACTTGAAATGTGCATGAGCGATGTACATGCATCGTGAATATAAACTGAGTCCCAGCTAGGCCTGTTGTTTTAGATGGAAAGAGACGAGTGGTTGAAGCCACATGGAGTCTTACTGTTATAAGATGAAGACAACGTGTTCATCCTCACCACTAATCAGTCAGAGACTTTGATCATGTACTGTGATGGGGGAACTTCCACTTTTCATTGACCTGACACAGACACCCACAGACACCCACAGACACGCACTGACATGAATACACACCCAGACTGACACAGACACACGCGGACGCACACACATTGACATCATGTACATGCATTTCTGCCACATTTACACCACTGTTATGGCTTTTCAGACAGGAAATGTGGTTAATATTCTGTCCCAGTGGGGCCGCATGTAATGCATCTAATTTAGGCCTCTATAGTGAGGAAGAGAGGAATATCCTGGAAACATCTTTAACCTATTCAGGCAGGATGATGTCATGATTAGAAGAGGAAATTGGGATCCCTCCAGAACCTAAACACCCTCAGGCAAGCAGACGGCTGGAGGGAGGGATGGGGGGGGGGGGGGCGTATTTCTAACCGTCTCAGAGCTTGACCTGCAGAGATCAAAGCATAGAGCCACTTGGCTGACATGGAGGGGCACACTCCAGGGGGATGTGTGCGTGTGTGTACGTGTGTGTGAATGCGTGCGTGTCGGTGTGTGTCGGCCTAACTTCAGGAATCCCCCCCACTTATTCTCCTTCTACCTCAGTCAGCCTGATGTCAAACATAACGTACCATTAAAGATATGTGGTCCTGCCCTCCCTTTCTCACTGGCCCATCACACCATACAGTCCCCCGTTCGTACGTCGTCCCCCCCCCCCCCCCCCACCACACACCCACTTCGCTTTCAACTCTGAACCTCGACAGCTAAATAAACCAGGCTGTGACGTTCCTTTCCTTCCCTCCGCGTGGTACCGATGAGGGAGAGCGAGAGAGAGCGCGAGAGAGAGGGGTGATGAGGTGAAGGAGACAGAGAGCAGAGCCGGACCAGAGGAGGCTGTAGGAGAGGAAAGTTGTGCCACTCTGCTCCACGCACATGCTAAACCACGGCCCGGCCAATCACGGTGCTCCCTCCTCAACACCACACTGACTTGGAGCCCAGCTAGGACCTCGGGGCTTCCGCATGTTGAGGGGGGTAAGGAGAAGGGGCTGGTAACAGTATGGTTCCTATTCATTTGACAGGGGAGAGGGCACTATCTGCCGTGACTGGGAGATGACCGGTAATGACTACTCGTGTCTTCACTGCAATCACTGGAGATCTTCAGCTAAGGCCTCTCTGGAGAAAATCCAAGTCAGGCACAAGATGCTCAGGCAGCAGACGGACGGGTTTCACATGAGAGCTCATAGTGCAAGCGATTGTTCTTCTACTCTGGGATCACATCACTGTGTCCCGTGTGCATCGTGGATGATTATTTTATTATTTTAACGGTATTTCTACACAGCGTTGGGAGATACTCGGGCTTCTGGACAGGAAAGTCCCTGCTCTGTTTTCTGCATCATTGGCTTTTGTCTCAGAGAGGAGAGGGTGCACGCGATTTACCTCTGAGGTCATGTCCCCAATGTGAACTGTGGATCTGCGGAAGTACAATGCTGTTATTCAGCAGGGATTTAGTTGATAAGCTACTGTGTTCACAGATGGCTTAAAGCTAGTCAAAAGTCATATCTCACAACATGGTCAGGTCAGAACAGGTGACTTACTGTGTTAATGCATAATTGTATAATTACTCTGAAATGCATGTTTGGGTTATCAATATGACAATAAAACATTTACATACAGTGTGAATTTTTTAAAATTATTCTATAAAATAGCATGATCGTGGATACAGCTCCTAGTTCGACTACAATAAACCAGAACTACATGCTAAGTGTTTCATTAAATTAAAAGTAGGCGTGCTAGTTAATGCAGCTACATGTCGCGCCATACATCACACACATCACTGATTCTTTGGCCCTGGTGCTGTGTGCTCAAACAAGCCGAGTCTTGCCTGAGGCTAGCAGGACAGTGAGGGAATCACTTAAAAAGGTTTAAAAGCTCACGTTTCCTCCCCTCACGACATATAACTCACCCTGCCCTGTCACCTTCACAGTGTGAAATATGTTCTCGCCTCAAACTAAAACAAACAGTAAATCATTCTACCTCAACATTTCTCCAACAGACAGAACACGGAGGCCAGAAATGAGAGGGGGTATGACAGTAGAAGCCCTGAGCAGCCAATCAAGTCTCTCAAGGGGTGGAGTTACCTCAGGTGTAAGGCATTTCAATTGGAAAATGATTTATGCTACGAAAAACCAAGTTCACTGACTTCTTCTGCAAATAACAATTATTTTGTGGCAGGATGAGGATTTAACTGTTTAATGAGCATGTCTAGAGGGTCTTTTTATTTTGTAAGAAAATAGGCTCACAGGACAAATATATACAGTAACTTGAGGCATACAAAGGGGCAGTAAGATTAAGCCATGAAGGCAGAGCAGCTGTAGTGTTTCAGAAAAGCAATGAGCTGAACTGCTATTACATCAAAGGAAGAGATTTTCTTTAATGTGACTGAGGTTGGCTTCAGTCTCCTTCACTGATCTCCAGGGAATATATTTAAGCGGCACTGAACCTAAACATTCAGGACATCATTATGTGCAAGCTTTCTAGCGCAAACATTTATAGAATGTTTTCCCTTTCAAAATGATTCCGAAAACTGGATGTAAAATTCTTCTAATAATAGCTGAACGTGTTGCAGTGCAGAGTTCACTTTGGGATGTATGATGTGGATCCCGTCCAGCGTGACATCCAGCTCCGTAACTACAGCCCTTCATCAGGAGTGACACGATCCTCAGTGGATGCAAACCTCAAGCCCCACACTCCTCAGCATCCTGAGTTTGTTTAGGCCAGACCTCTGACTTCCTCTTCCTGTAAAGAAAGAGGGTTGATGGTTGGGGGGGGATATAAGACACAGGATGACCCCCTCTCAGCCCCACCAATTTTACCTGACCTCTGTATGTGCTCTCGTGGGTAACTAATTCCTTTGGCACATGCAGCTCTGGAAGCCATTTTCCATCAGTGAGCAAGAGTGATTGGGCTGGCTGTGGCCCCTGAGTGGCTGATCTGTCAGTCAGAGCAGTCGGGTGGAGGATGGAAGAGGAGGGTGTGTTTGGAGTTAGCGGGCTGTGCTGGCTGGGCCTGGGTGGAGGGGGCAGAGGAAGGTGTGTTTGGAATTAGCCAGCAGGATCGACTGGGTCCCGGTGGAAGGGGCAGAGGAGGGGTGTGGCCCCTGGTGTCAGAGATGATTAGAGGAGCCGCCTGCATGGGCCCCAGACCCGGCACACATCACACACACAAGACACACACAGCCTGGTGCCAAGGGGACTCATGGGGAAGCAATCTGCCGAGGATGATCGCACCAGGGGATGAGTGGTCAGGAGTGAAAGCAAGTTGGGGCAGGGCACCTTGGGATTTAGAAGGTTTGGGAGCCTCTCCATGTGTCCTAATGGGAGAGGAGGTGGCTCTTGGGAAGTGGAGAGTCTAGAGGGATTTCTGGTTCATTCACAGCAGATTCCTGTTAGAGCAGTGCTGCCAGCTCTGTCAGAAAATGACCTTGACTGGAGCTCACCCCTAATAATTAAGCAGGAAGAAAAAGGAAAAGGATCTAATATCTCAGAAGCACACTTTTTTGTCAGAGAATCACAGAGAGCTTTTTGGAAAATGTGACATGTCTGCCAAGTTTAATTTCACTCCAATACACTAGTGTAGCATGGCTGTGCTGGTTAGCCCTTCAAAAGTCCACATGATCACACTCGCCGCGATTATATAAGACAATACTGTCATTCTTGGTCAAATTTCAAATAGGAACTTATTCTTCTCTCGTCTGAAACACTCAATAGGTAACCAATGGAAAGAAGGTTAAGGTGAGAAGGGATTTTGAGGTGATTTAAGTTGGGGGAAGTGAAAGTTTCATGCTCTGTGGTTCAATGTTCTGTGGTGTGTGGTGATGTTGAGATGGCCTAGTTAGAAACTACAGCACATGTTGAGGGAGGTCTTTGAGGACTGTAAGTATGAAGACACGCTACGACATCACATAGTCCAAGAGAACCACCCTAGTACCTACAGTCATTATAATAATTACAGTATTTACATTAAATAACGACCACAGTATTAACAGTAAATAATACCACAGTAGTAACAGTGAATTATACCATTTAACTGTGCAATCATTACGAACATGTCTAATAATTAGTGGCCAAAATGGAGTGTTCGGATGTTGGATGATGAACACACTGGGAATGAGATGAAGTCCAGGACACCTTAGTCACAGACACAGTGGCCTGGAGATAATTGAGTGTATATGGGTCCTTTTGTGTGTCTTTCACGTATGTGAATGTGTGTGTGTGTGTGTGTGTGTGTGTGTCTGTCTGTCGTATGTTTGTGTGCTGCCTGTCTGTCTGCCTGTGTGTGTGTTGTCACATGATGTGTGTTGAGGTTGTCTGGGAGATTCCTCTGGGTTGTAAAGTGGGCGCCATGGCTCTCCTAAGACCCTGAGGAGCTGTCAGTCAGAGACATGAAATATTCAGCAGGCCCTCATCTTCTGCACTGAGTGACGGCGCCAAACTACTCTTTCTACATGCACCATCTCTCTCCCTATTTTGGTCAGTCTGTTTCTCTCTATCTTCTCTTTTCTCTTTCTGTTGCTTTGAACATATCCATGTCAATCTCTCACTTTCTCTGTCTCTCTTTCCCATCTCTCTCTCGCCCCTCTCTTTCTCTCCCTTTATCTCTCTCCCCTTTTCACTCTGCCTCTTTCCCCATCCCTCTCTCTATGTCTCTCTCTTTATTTGTCTCCCTGTGCTCCCTGGTATTTTGTTTGTTTGTGTGTGTTTATGGGAGTGCTGCAGGGTCAATAGCTAGGTCCCAGGCAGCTCAGAATGTTTGTGAGTGTGAGATTCCTCAGAACACCATCGCAGAGCAGAAACAACAGTCTGAGGGATACTGCCTGTTCCACACACTGCGTTGTCTTTACAGAGTGCCTATCTCCCTCTGTCCTCTCCCATTCTCTCCTTGTCCTCTTCCATTCCCTCCTACTGTCCTCTCCCATTCTCTTCCTGTCCTCTCCCATTCCCTCCCTCTGTCTCTCCCATTCCCTCCCTCTGTCTTCTCCCATTTCCTCCCTGTCCTCTCCCATTTCTTCCCTGTCCTCTCCCATTCCCTCCCTCTGTCCTCTTCCATTCTCTTCCTGTAGTCTCCCATTCCCTCCCTCTGTCTCTCCCATTCTCCCCCTCTGTCTTCTCCCATTTCCTCCCTGTCCTCTCCCATTTCCTCCTTGTCCTCTCCCATTCCCTCCCTCTGTCTCTTCCATTCTCTCCCTCTGTCCTTTCCCTTAATCTCCCAGTCCTCTCCCATTCCCTCCCTCTGTCTCTTCCATTCTCTCCGTGTCCCCCCCATTCTCTCCCTCTGTCCTTTCCCTTACTCTCCCTGTCCTCTCCCATTCCCTCCCTCTGTCCTCTCCCATTCTCTCCCTTTCCTCTCCCATTCCCTCCCTCTGTCCTCTCCCATTCCCTCCCTCTGTCCTCTCCCATTTCCTCCCTGTCCTCTCCCATTTCCTCCCTGTCCTCTCCCATTCCCTCCCTCTGTCCTCTCCCATTCTCTCCCTTTCCTCTCCCATTCCCTCCCTCTGTCCTCTCCCGTTCCAGTCAGCGCTGAGTACTCAAATCCAGGAGAGTCAATGGATGGCGCCAGCATTAACCCTGTCTCCCCAGCTCCTCCCCTCTGTGGAACACTCAGGCCCAGGGTGCAGGAATGACACCCAGCACCCAGCCGAACAACAGATCAATGGAGCGATTGGGCGGCTCTTCCCTGTATTGATAGAGCCACTTGGGCTCCAGAAGTGCCCATTAATCCCAGCAGTTTATCAGCAGCAGGATCCTGCTGACTGCAAAACAGAGCCCGTGCACATACGCATATATAAACTCACGCACACACACACGCACCCACACACACACATAGACGTCTTACTCTCTCGCCCACCTCTCATCCCTTTTCCAGAACGTGGCGTCAATTGCATTACCTCGGGTGTTAGTGTGGCTATAGAGTTGCCTTGTTTTAACCGTGCGGCTGTAACCATATCCAGTGGCCTGCGTGGCCCGGGCTGCAGCAGCAGACAGTGGGTCTGACCGGAGCGTGGCATTGATTCTAATGGGCTTTTTAGGGCCCTAATGATGGAAATCTGTTCACGCCTCGCTTGTCACGCCTAATTAAGCTGCAGAAACAATGACTCCATTCACACTGGCTCATGTTACCTTTCTCCTTCTTGGTTGTGTTTCTTCTCAGCCCACCCTGGCCTAACACCATCCCAGCCAAGCATCAACGGAATGGGACTCCAAAACCACCACCATCCCCAGCTGTCTGACAAATATTCAACGACTCGAAACGCTGTCGCCATTTTCATTTCGTCTGTGCAACACCCTGGCTGGTTGAAACCATCACCCCCCCCACCCCCCCCAAACCGCCAACCAGGGGCTGTATCCTCTCAACTCAAACAACTTTCATTATCTTTCGATCTATCTGTTCCATTTTACATCCATCCATCATCATCAGTCCGTTGCTCTTTGGAGGCCAGATTTAATAGTTGTTGTTGAACGCATGACGACAGTCGCAAATCAGGTGGTTGATTCACTGGGAGATAAAGGCCGTGCACCACCTTCCTCTCACGGATGTTTGTGTACATATGCTTTTAGCAGGGCTCTTAACTCAAAGGGCTAGATCTATAACATGATAATGGGTGAGCGACTGAAGGCAAAGGTTTTTGTGATTTAGATCAGCAGATACCAGAGATAGAAACCTTTTTTCTTTCTCCAGTGCTGGAACATTTCAGTGTGACAGCGCATTATCTGTTGTGTGAAGATGTCTTGTTGGTTTTATGGATGACTGCTGTCTGTCTATCTGATGCAAAGGCTCCCCAGTCATTATTGATCTTCTGCTTCAGTTTATCACTCTGTAACTTTATGACGTGCACTCGCCTGGTCGGAGTTTCAGTCAACTTTTCTTCTGTTTCCTTCCCTACGCTGTCTCCCTGTTCACAGGGTAAGGTTGTTTGCCTGAAGGAGACTACATGTGATCAAAGTCATAGTTCATAGTAATCATATTCAATAGGCATGTCTGCAAATTCGGGTTTGTAAGTGAGTCCCATAGCAGACGGCAAACTCCTGCTGCTGCTTGTGACTCAAAGTAAGTTTGCTGCCTGTTAGTAAACTATACTAATGCTTCTGCATAAACATATAAAAGGAAGCCTGGAAAGGTACCATCATTTAGATTATCACTCCAGCCTGCATATAACTAACACTACTCTAATAATTCGCTGCTTGAGGTGCTAAATCTGGTTATAACTTGGAGTTAAGTCATTCGGGTTGGCAGAACATCAGCATTAAAACACTAGAAACATGATACCTGTTGCACATGACAAGATGCTCCATTTCTCCCCATGTAGATTTAAGTGCGGCAGGTGTGTGTAGTACACTCTCATCGCCTCAGTGTCAGCTGACCTGGCACTAATGATGGTTGACAAATCTCCAAACGAGACTTTGTGATTGGTGAAAATGCGTGAACGCCATCGCTGTTTGGGGCTTGACCGTAACTTCAACCCATCTCCCTGTGAGCCAGGATAGGGAAGTCTTTCAGCTTCAGAGGAATGTCTTCCAATGACAGATACAAATGCGCCAGGCCTGCAGCTATCATTAAACTTCTCAGTCACCAACAAAGGCTGCGATTAAACCAGGGATGGAGATTTTAGATTGATATAATGAACAATGAGGAGACGGGGTCAGGGGCAGGGTGGCATGCATGAGCATGTCTGCGTTTGTTTGTGTGTGTGTGTGTGTGTGTGTGTGTGTGTGTGTGTGCGTGTGTGTGCGTGTGCGTACGTATGTGTGTGTGTTTTAGGTTGTGAGGGGCACAGCAGGGGCAGGACTCAGAGTCAGCGAATGCCTCAGATTTCCTCTGAACCTCAGGCAGCCTCAGACGCCGGGCCCTGATCAGTTCGGAGACCGTTTCAGCCTCTGGAGAGTGTCCAACAGATGTTCCCGATTGTGTTCCTTGTCTTTCCCTGGTGTTAAATTGCCTGGTTTGAGGCAGAGAGCTCAATGCACACGCCGCACATGACTTTTTGACACTCCGGAGGCGTGAATCTTCGCCTCGCTGCTCCTATGAGTCATCTAGTTCCACGGTCTACGGTAGTGGTGAACAGGTCAGAGAAGTCAGGAACCCATCTTTAATCATTATGACACATTGAAATTATAGTCATCTACTGTTCATTGACTGGTTGAGAGGATTTGAGAAAATGCAGTATAAAGTGTATTTAGCTCTTTACAAGTCCTAATTATTGGATAAACGCAGCTTTTTTCCCTTTTTATGTTTTAGGTGTTTAAAATAATTTACTTCTTGACGTTATTGTTTACAATATAGTTTTAATCACATCTGAAATGTAAGAAACATGGGAATTTGACAAGTAAATATATGATATACACTGACAGTGTTATTGTGTAATTAATAATGAACGATAGCTAATCCCAACACTTGTCCTTTACCTCTACATGACCTCCTTCTGGTCCCTTGTCAGTTCACTACAGAGACCTCAGGGCATAATGAAAGCCCTCCCAGCACAACACACCGTAACAGCAATTTGCTGTCCTGCCATTTCCAATGAAAGACAAAAAATATGATTTGAACCATAATTTATTTTTGGTAAGCCGATCTCCCTGGGCACCTAAATAACAAAGGGTTTCAGTACCCCTCTATGAAATGAGAGGACTCGTAACAAAGACATACTTCGCAATTCCCCACTTTCATGAGAAGCTCTTATAAGAAACACATTTTTCCGAGCTGAACAAGCTAGCTTTTACAATCGTCTGCCTGTTCCCCTGGACAGCTAAAACAATCTGCTAATCAGCATGAATGATGGTTAACCACCAACCTGTCTATTAAGGTTGAGTAGCTACAGCCTGTCAGGCGAGCTGATAGTATCAACAACATGCTGCCAACTGCAGTGGCTTTCCATTCCGTACTCAGCCTGTTTGCCCTGTACAAAGAAAGTGAAAACTTCATATGTAGTAAAACAAGACACATGGATTTCCAACAATGCTCAAATGTGATATTGGAAATGTCATGTGTTTGATGTAACCAAGGTCTTCCAGAGGAGAAGACAATGACAACCCA
Organism: Esox masquinongy; assembly: GCA_016801175.1. NCBI lineage: Eukaryota > Metazoa > Chordata > Actinopteri > Esociformes > Esocidae > Esox > Esox masquinongy. The sequence goes on along the minus strand of JACXGI010011865.1, from coordinate 13,137 downwards.
AGGCCAGACACTGGTTTAACTTTATTATTTATCTCAGAATACTGGCTGTTCAAAAGTCAAAATGGGACTTTTTTTAAAAAATGTTTACTAATTGCAGTTTTTGTTGTGACTCTTCTGACAGAATCGAACATTCTGATTTTGATAAACTTGAGCTGTAATTTAAAGCTTTTATAAAAACCACAACCATAAAATTGAGTTAATCTTGATTCTGTTAAATGTAATGGGTAGCAATATCCTGTAAATAGATTTGCAAACTTTAATGCCAATGGCAATACATTTTTGTTTGCTTAAGGTCCTAATTAATTGATTTGCATGCACCGCTGTGTTTGCATGCTTTTAGTATGGTAGCATCACTCAGTTTTCTGTTAAAATAAAAATAAAAAGATGTCAATTTAACACAAGGTCCAACCCAAATGTGACTACAGATTTCACTTGTTTAGTCACTTAAATAAACCATACTAATGAGTGGAGGGTCACCAAAAAACAATCCATCCACTATCATTAGTATGTTTCAAGGAAGCAACAAAGTCAGCCAAAGAAGCTTAGACATGGAACATTAACCAAAGAAACCCCCCCAAAAAAATCAAATCTAGTTGATGCTAATGCACTAAAAGTTAAACATGCACAAAACAGAAATATCCCTTTCAGCTTAAAATGTGAAACCAGTCATTTCAAAAACATGTGAAACAGCAATAAAAATACAAAAGTGTATAAGGGTGTCCTGGGATTGCACTCTAAACATAATAGGTAATTTGTTATTTAACTTGTGCAAACATTAAAAGAACACAGCCACAAAGGTTCAATCGGTCTGAAATACCTAAACAGGTTGTAGCTGTGCTCTTTGCAGAGATCATAGAACATCAATGGGTTCGGTGCTTCTGTTGTAAGTAAACTTTGACGACAGTGTAGAGAATACGCACGTTGTACATCAGATGGATTATGGGTTAGCGTTGTCCCGAGCTGTCTGGAAGGAATACATCAAGGGGTGGCGGCCGTGTTGACCGTGTGACGTCTTGTATTTCCTCTGACAGCTCCTGGTTCTTGTCACCTCAGCGCTGTCCTGCCTGGTTTCATGACCCGTTGACTGTCCTCCTTGCGGCCTCGCTGCTCTCCGCGTGTCATAAGGTTGCAACACTACATGTCACACTCAAACACCGCCGGCCTAGCAGCTCGCTTCCATCACTGTCACACTCTCGCATTCCAAAGCTTACTTCACCCCCGTGACATTATTTACAGCCTCAAAACGGCCAACTCTGGGGTACGCCAGGGGATATCTTCCTTACTGCAACCCCTGTTCTTCACCTCATTGACAATTGACACACCTGTGTGTCATTGATCATTCATCAATGATGAATTACACCTCCATAAACTCCCTAACCCGGTAGAAACGGTATGTTTGACTGCTTCTATTAGCAGAATAATCCCCTTGTAATCCTGACTAATTATGACCTCACCTCCCACCCCCTTCTAAACTACCTGTTAATTGGCGGAGAAGGAAGTGTGTTGGTCTGGCAGTTTGGCCTGGAGGCGGGAGGGTTAGAGAATGTCTTTGTGTGGAACCTCCAACCAGCTCAATCAGGGTCATCTAATGGCTGAACTCTGTTGTTCTCTCTCTGCTTGAACAGCAGCTATGTGTTTTGAAGGTAAGGGGACATCAGACAGATTGCGTGAAAACAGATAAGGCAGGACAACCAGCCCCGGCAGGTCAACTTGTCACACACCATGACAACTGACAGGGAAATAGTGTTGCTGCAGACAGAGAAGCACATGGGCGCGGCGATACACCAAAAAACAAGACGTTTTGGTGACTAAACCGAACAGTTACTGAAGTGGGGGAATGCGGTAACAGTCAGTTAGAACAGCTTAGAAAATATGTCCCTCCTCGTGGCACTGATGGTAGGGCAGTGCTGTGAAGGTGGGGGAAGTTGCGGTCAATGGGTTCCCCTTGCGTGTTGACTGCTTTTAAACATTTAGGAGACACAAAGGTGACTTGTTTTTTTGACCGTGTCTTTTCCTTTCTCGTGCATTTGTCTTCACACGGTCAATAAATGACTGGTGAATTTCTACAGTCCCCAGAGCCAGCGTTATGAAGATCCACAACTCAGCATACTTTGTACTACATTCAAACCCCAGGATTAAGGCTTTGTTTGTTTAGATTGTGTTTTAGTCATTCACATAGTCTGTTTTTCCAGGCACAATGGAGCCCACATAACAGGGTTAGGAGTTGGCCGTTTCCTTGTGTTAACTGGCTGCTATATCTCACATGATTCTCCCAGTGTGAATAAGGGTCATTGTTGGGATGGACCAGGGATGGGGCTTTTTGGGGGCTATGTTTTTTTGGATTTTGAATGTAGGGTGAGAACAGATTAATTTAATGAGGCAAGAACATTTTCATGATTTAGAAAAGATTAACACAGAGCAGGAGTGTCCCCCCGTCCCCCCAATCTGTTTTATAGGTCTGTTTTATATATTAAAACCCAGGAAGGAAGGCATACTCCTCAGTGGAAAATTAATATTTACTTTTCATTGGTAGCAAAACATTGGTTTTAGACATTAACATTAATTACATTTGAACTGTTCACAAATCTCTTCACGATCTGAACTGTGATCTTGTTTTACTTGAAAAGGCAAAATAGTTTGGCAAACTCACATCTCCAAAACCAGAGGCGGTCCTGCCTTGTGTCCTGGCACACTGTTCTGTAGGACTGGGTACTGGCTAGATGTGAAAGGTGTCTTGTTTTGTTTCACTACACTTGCTTTGTTGTTTGACGATGAGATTTTTGGATGAAGGTGTAGTGTTACCTGATCTTTTGATTTGGTGTGAGGTTGCTGGCTCTGAGAAATAAGGTCACTTGGCAGGCTAAAGTACTAGATCACAGGGGTTGGAGTAGTATAGCTGTCATGCTGGCTGATTGCACAGGGCCATTGTGCTGAATGCGATTGCATGTAGACCATTTGATTTCTCAGAGTGGCTGCAGATCCAACTTCTCTGTTTTTTTCCCTAGATACTGTGCTTGAGTGGATCACTTTCTGGTCACATGTTTTTTCTCAACAAACACTGATTGATGAATGCTGCTCATTTATTTAAGTTGGATCAATGACTGCAAAATCACATAATAATAGCAGCTTATTCCACTACATAAACATAATTTAGCTCTAAATGCATATCCTCATGAAACAGATGAGATCAAGATTTTAATGTGCAGCATGGATGTTTAATCAGGAAGAGGATGATCGTTAATGATAAGTGGGTAATGTAAAGTGAAGGAAATGACAAAAAGATTCACACTCGTGTGAAAGCTTTGGGATCATCAATCTGGAAAGAAAAGGTCACAAATCTGCAGTCACTGCCTATTCATTCATGAATTGAGTTGGAAACAATAGAGTCTTACTAAAGTATTCTACAAAGTAAATCCTTTAATTTATTTTAATTAAGCGTTACTAAAACATTATTGTACAGTTGACTTAATTCAGCTTACTACCTCAGTCAGAAGTGAGAAGATGTACAATATATTTTTTAACACGTATTGAGGCAGTAGTAATGATTGATATAGCTGGTGTGTCTATAGGGTTGGACTTTCTATTTCACAGAAGATGAAGAGAATAGAACAATACAGAATCAAAATTCACTCTCATTTAATTTAAAACAACTTGCCACATGCACAGCTTCAGTGCATCGCTGTACTGTGTATTGCTAAATTACACTATTCATTATTTATTTTTCATTATTAGTGTTACGAACCCTGTGGCTCTAGCAGTCTAGGGTGGATGGTACAGAGGCCTGTAACATAAAACTCATGCAAAGTGGTGTAGTGTACATGAACAGTGGGAACAAATGACACAGACAACCAAAGCTACCGTCAAACATAAAACGTTTATTATAAACACACGGTAAAGGGGGTAGGGAAAAGGGGCTGAGCTGGACCCAAGAAATGAAATAATATAGTCAAAACACCCCTAAACTGAACTTGCCTGCCTCAAGAACCACTTAGCTAACTACTAACCAATATAAAAATACAGTGGGTGGTCCGCTCAGTTCTAACTAGTGTTTCTAGACAGTTTTCCTACAGGTTGTGTGTGCCCAAGGGGCGACTTGCTAAAAAACCCTTTTCACAGGGACAAACAAAAACACACAGGTTGAACAAGGACTAAACAGCACACAGCAAACAATTGACTAGACAACACCAAACAGAACACCACAGCAATACATACTCACATGAAACAGGACATAGTGAGATGTATGTGCTAAACTAAGTGATGTATGTATGAATAAAGTGTCTGTCTATCAAAAAAAAACCCAAGGTATGTATCTCAAGACTGTCTATGTCCATGTGGGGTAAATCAAAAGTGTCTCTCTGGAAGAACCAACTGACTGGTTTTTAAACCAGGGATGTGTGATGTGATTGGGTAATGGAAAAAGGAACAGGTGGTGCAATTAGGAGGGGTGTCCACCGATTGGTCCACCTCAGCAGTCAGGCGCTGCACTCATGACTGCCGAGTGGGAAACACCAACGAGCACAATCAGGAACATAAAGGACACCTGGGGAAACGGCAGGAGGGGAAAAACACAAACGCACATACAGGGTACCTGCATGCGTAACAATTACATTATTGAAGCGTAAGGAAATATGTGTCAGACTCCAAATAATAAAATAAATCTAATTGATCAAATAGTGTTATTTTATTTCTATTCAAAAAAAAAAAAATACAGTTGTGCTAATAACTTTGCATATCCTGGCAGAAATTGTGAATTTTTGGCATTGATTTTCAAAATATGACAGATCATGCAAAAAACTCATTTTTTTAAGGATAGTGATTACATGAAGCCATTTATTATCACAATCTTTGTTTATCTCCTTTTTAAATCAAAATGAAAACAGAAATCACCCAAATGGCCCTGATCAAAAGTTACCATACCCTTAAATGTTTGGCCTTGTTACAGACACACAAGGTGACAAACACAGGTGAAAATGGCAATTAAAGGTGATTTTCCCACACCTGTGGCTTTTTAAATTGCAATTAGTGTCTGTGTATAAACAGTCAATGGGTTTGTTAGCTCACACGTGGATGCACTGAGCAGGCTAGATACTGAGCCATGGGGAGCAGAAAAGAACTTTCAAATGACCTGCGTAACAAGGTAATGGAAATTCATAAAGATGGAAAAGGATATAAAAAGATATCCAAAGCCTTGCAAATGCCAGTCAGTACTGTTCAATCACATATTAAGAAGTGGAAAATTCGGGGATCTCTTGATACCAAGCCAAGGTCAGGTAGATCAAAAAAGATTTCTGCCAAAACTGCCAGAAGAATTGTTCGGGTTACAAAGAAAAACCCACAGGTAACCTCAGGAGAAATGCAGGCTGCTCTGGAAAAAAGACAGTGTGACTGTTTCAAGGAGCACAATACGACGATACTTGAAAAAAAATGAGCTGCATGGTTGAGTTGCCAGAAAGGAGCCTTTACTGCACCAATGCCACAAAAAAGCTTGGTTACAATATGCCCGACAATCCTTTATACACCACACAGCTTCTAGCACACTGTAATTTGGAGTGATGAGACCAAAATAGAGCTTTATGGTCACAACCATAAGCACTATGTATGGAGAGGGGTCTACAAGGCCTACAGTGAATAGAATACCATCCCCACTGTGAAGCATGGTGGAGGCTTACTGATGTTTTGGGGTGTGAGCTCTAAAGGCACAGGGAATCTTGTGAAAATTGATGGCAAGATGAATGCAGTATGTTATCAGAAAATACTGGCAGACAATTTGCATTCTTCTGCATGAAAGCTGCGCATGGGACGCTCTTGGACTCTCCAGCACGACAATGACCCTAAGCACAAGGCCAAGTTGACCCTCCAGTGGTTACAGCAGAAAAAGGTGAAGGTCCTGGAGTGGCCATCATAGTCTCCTGACCTTAATATCATCGAGTCACTCTGGGGAGATCTCAAACGTGCAGTTCATGCAAGACGGCCAAAGACTTTGCATGACCTGGAGGCATTCTGCCAAGATGAATGGGCAGCTATACCACCTGCAAGAATTCGGGGACTCATAAACAACTATTACAAAAGGCTGCATGCTGTCATTGATGCTAAAGGGGCCAATACACAGTATTAAGGACTAGGGGTATGCAGACTTTTGAAAAGGGGTCAGTTCATTGTTTTCTTTGTTGCCATGTTTTGTTTTATGATTGTGCCATTATGTAATGACCTACAGTTGAATGTGAATCCCATAAGAAATAAAAGACATGTGTTTTGCCTGCTCACTCATGTTTTCTTTACAAATGGTACATATATTACCAATTCTCCAAGGGTATGCAAACTTTTGGGCACAACTGTATAAAAAAATCAAGCTCCACTACTTCCATCCACTTATGTGAAAAGCACCCCATGCTAGGCTATATAAAGTAGATTCCCTTCCTAAATATACTCCCAGCCGCCTGTGTTTCTCACTGGGTTCCCCAACAGTGCTAAGACCCGTCTCTCCAGAGTCTCTCCCCGTGCTGGGCCTGTGTGGATGGCGGATGGGAAATGCAACTGTTAAAGCATGTAACTGTCATAGCAGCTTAACCAGCAGGCTGTGGATGAGGCCCATGGGGAGCTGTCCTTTCTGGGCCAGTGGAGCCCAATAAAGACTGCTGGTGCCGTCTGGGGCCTCTGCTACTCTGATGGCTGGATGGCTGGATGCTTGGTGTTAAAAGACCAGCTCCAACAAGACCAGCTTCCCTAACAAGTTTCTCTGAGAATTCTCACCCTGGCTTACTAACATATTTTCATTCTCATGGCGCCCCCGTACTGGGAGGGGGAGGGAGTGAGACTTGATGAGGAAGGAGTGAGACTTGGTGGAGAGGTTTCTGTGTGTTATTTTTAATTTTTTATCCCAGAGTGAGTCAGGTTTCTGTGGTTCGGTGCTGGCGGCCTGGGAAGAACCTCTTGTGGTTCTTCAACACCATGTTTTGGGGAGACCCAGGGGTCTATGATTTCAAATTGTTTTCTCTAACTGAAACTTAACACTGAAGGGGCTGTACTTAGTGGTATTGGAACTTGCCTGGTGATTAAAACATTTATGTAAAAAAATATGGTATCATTACAACCCTATACAGCATGTTCTTCGTAAAAAAATCAGCAGCCTGTGAGCATCTTTGTATGTATGTTTGTATTTTTATCCAAAAATTGACACTGAGACCCAAGCATACATCTGATGTTAAATATTTTGTATTACCATTCAGACATTCTTATAATAAACCACTGATTATGAATGTCATGAATGGCCAAAATGCACACATCAGATCTCTAGCAGTTATCAAATACAGGTGTCACATTTCAATCATCATATCTCCAGCATGGAGCATTAAGCTTATCACTGTATCCCCAACATGTAAAATGCTATTAATATTCATGTATTATATTTCAGATATACAATGACCCTACTATGTCCAACAAAGTATGGTGTGGTATTTTTGTGGTAAGAAAACTGTGATAAAATAATGTATTTATTTATACATGATCATTCTTCACTTAAGGCAGGGCAAGGAGTGAGCAGGGGGGTCTGTGGATTTATTTTAGGTGCTTTTTAACCAAGAAGGGTTTCAGAAGATTTGAGAAACGGTCAGGGACTCTACTATCCTACCTTCAAGGGGAAGCTGGCTTCAAAGTATTTTTGGGTTGAGTGGGCTCTTCCCATCTGTAGGGATGGGATGGCCAAGAGACCAGAGGTGGCAGAACCAAGACCTTGGGTAGGGATATATGATTTTATCATGGCCTGGAGGTAGGGAGGGGTCTTAGGGTGGATAGGACTTCCACCAGAAAAAAACCCATCTTCGTCTTGTCAAAGTTGAGCTTGTGGTGGATGGCCAACATCCAACCCGACTTGCATCAGGGTGTCAGAAATGGGGCGTCGTCCCTGGGTGTCATCAGCATAGCAATGTCATGTCAAACCATGCAAGGATAAGTGACTTGGTGTATAGAGAGAAGAGAAGGCCTAGAACTGAGCCCTGGGGGACACCAGTACTTCCTACGGAGCAGATTCCATGTCACATACGAGTGACTGACCAGGTAGTATAAAACCACACAGCATGTGGAGCCTGAGATCCCCAGTCTGAGAGGGTGGAGTGGAGGATCTGATGGTTCACAGTGTCAAAAAGTGTTCTTTTTCAGGAGAAAAAACACACAAAGGAGACCGTTCTAGGTTGGGTGAACATCTTGAGCCTGAATGAGTGGGGTTGAAAAGATCGTTCTGAGAGAGGAGTTAGTCAGAGAAGGAAAAGATGGCATACCTGTCTGCAGTTTTCAAATCCAGAGGGATCAAGTGTTGGTTTGTAGAGGAGGGGAGTGTCAATCGCTGAACTGTCTGAACAGCTACACTGACTCTGCTCAGCTGGACACAGATACATTCGTGCACTCATTCACCCATGTGAACACACATACGTCCCAAGACATCAACTGTATATATTTTATAAACACTATGATTACTAGTGATAATACTGTGTTTTGCTGGTATTCTTGTTATTAATATTTTTCGGGTTGTAGTAGTACTGATAACAGTACTGGTATTGTTTATTTTGTCATAACTTATATTATTATTATTATAGTGTATCCTATGTGTTTCGTCCAATAAAACTTTAAGATCACATCACAAACACATCTACATGTTAAAAATCCAGTTTGTTTCCTGCGGTTTGCAACATATGTGTAAACTGGCAAAACTGACAATACTTCTGGCACTACAACAGACCAAGTTAGTCCACAGGGTAGAGACATAGGCTGTCTCATCTTGATGAACTCCTGAGAAAAGTGGAGGACAAGATTCAACAGCAGATCATAGGGCATGTACAGGTCTCAATAAGCAACTGATATTGTTCATATTCAGGGGCTTCTACATCTTTAGTGATAGAAATATATCATGAGAACATCTGGAGCCACAGCCGCTGCCTAAAACAATGTTAGGCAATATTCTGAGGCCACTCCCATCTCTTCTTTTTTAAGGCAACATCCAAATTATTCTTTGCTTTGCAGATTGTGGAAGGAAAAACATCTTTCTATCACTTCTACTTAGTGTCCGCTGAATGACTTCAATTTAATACCGAATCTTTATTTGATATTTCTGCTGTTGAAGGAACTTTCCTATCCTTAAATCCCGAATCCTAATTTTGAACCTTTTTTTGTTTAAGACAAATACAGTGCATAAAAATGACCTTTTGTATCTCTGTCTCAGCATCTCTGCTGTCACTTGCTTTTTCCTTAAAAACCAAGCCAGCAATGTAGGCCTTAATAAACTAGTGTGAATGGCAAATCAACCCCTACTTAATGCAAGGGTGGATTACTATTACTTGGCATCAAACTAAAATGTTTCCCTGGTGTAATTAGAACCACTAATGTTTCCAGTTTCTATATTTTGTGTCAGTAATCTGGTGGTGTTGGTATGTGGGTGTATTCACTGGGCCAAGTTGTTGAATCCAGTGACCTTTGAGTTAAGTTTGTGGCGGCACTATCACTAAGCTTTCACTACAGCAAAGGATTTCTGACGTGAATAAATGAAATTGGTGTGGGAGGCAATCCCAGGACTGGACCCAAAATTTATACTGGTGTCTAATTGTACGATTGTTTACGATCTTGTACTGCAAATACTCTGCAGACCTGAATCAGGCAGGGGTGATCAATCAGTGTATTTGTCTGATTGAGTTGTCCGTCTGAATAGATGATGAGGCTAACTCCTGCCTTCTCTGCAGTCTCTGCAAAGTGCCTCCAGCCGAAGAGGTCAATATCAACATATTACTGGGCCCTGACAGACACACCCGCAGACAGGCAGCAATGAGACAGGATCAGCAAGTCAGCAACACCTGCTTTTCTCCGTCCTCACACACACACACGCGCACACACACACACACACATGCGGAAGCATGCTCATGTGTACGAGCACACGCAATCACACGTGTGGACACACACACACAAACACACGCTGCCTGCCACAGCCTAATCTAATCAAGTGCGATGGCTAGCTCGATTAATAATGCCAGCTATTGACTTCTAATTGGCGCCGCTCTGCTCTGCTAATTTCCTGGGACAAAATTACACTAATGTGGTTTGCTTGATGGAGTACTTATAGTTGTCTCCCAAGAGAGACAGGTCTCTGAAAAGGATAGATAGCAGGGAGGAAGGGGTTGGAGGGGGATTTCAAACTTTGATAAAGATCGGGGTCTGTTGTTTCAGCGCAGACCATTTTCTAATCAGTAGCCTGCTGTCTTTGGAAATGTCATCCTACAGTATTGCTTACCACATGCTCTGGGCAGGGCTAGGCTTGGGCTGTAGACTTTAACTTGAGGAGTGTAACACTAGACACCTGTCCACACACTAATGAATTCTCTCCAAACCATTGAGCCCGGAGGATCTCCCGGCAGTACAACAGCACGCTGGGCCCGGCAACTCACTCCGCATTACAGGAATCCATACTGCGCCTAGTAAAGGGGGTTGAGGAACATAGAAAGTAGAGCATTAGATACACAGTAGTCATCCAATCAGCCCTTCTATTATCCTGGCCCGCCTCCAATCCTTTGACCCCTTTGGCTTAAATCGGTTTTCACATCCAGGATATTTCCGCGGCGGCACACTGGCAGATTATCTCACACATTTAGCACTGTCCACGTCTTATTTCTGTTCTTAATACATATTTGTAATCTTCTGATTCTCCTATCATTCTGATTCTCAGCTCTGTTCACAATCCCTGCAACACATGTTTAATCCTGGGTTGACACAGATCTGGGTGGCTTCAAGCACCTGTTCCTTCAATGTGAAAAGACGAGACATTCAATCATTTGAGGCTGTTTGCCTGGTTCATCTAGTAAACACTCTGAAATATGAATTTGTTATTAAAACAAGAAAGCAAAACATTAAACAGATTATTTAGGTTGATCTGTAAGAGAGGTTAGCTGTAAAAATCATTTGAGTTTTAGACTAAATAAATGTGAAATAATTATCTTTGCAATACAGTTAGAATAAAATAGAAGAGTAATAAATCAAGATTTTACTTATTGACATGAGGTAAGAAGAGGTCTGATAACACAGAAACGTTTTTTTTCTTTCTACTGTAAGAAAAGATGACAAAAGAAAAAAAAGAATTGTTTCTCCCAGGGCTACCTCTGACCTGTATAATGACAGCAAATTATTTTAATCCTGTGTTAAGATCCGATACTAGAAAAGGGATTACATGTCTTTGATGCAATATATTATAAATATAAATAGTAATCTTGTCTTTCTCGATTTAGTAGAGATTGAAACCTCAGGCACTTATTGAAGCCAAAGAAACCTTGATTTCCTGCTCAAGATGTACAGTAGTGCCTTTTTAAAATATTGAACATTTTAATAACTATAGTACCAATCAATGACTTATTTTCATACTTCAGTATTTCAAATAAGTTCACCCTGCATTAATTTATTAATTTTTCTATCATGTATTTTGAATGATTAGCTCGGCAATCTGTTTTCATATCCTGTAAAATGTAAAATATCTATATTCTTTTAATATTCTAGCACATGCAATAATTTACTGAAGACTATTTCTGTCACTGGGCTACATGATTTTTAAGTTGTTCATAAGTTAAATATAGAAAAAAATATTGTTATGCTTGTAAGGAAAATTTTCTGAGACACATTAACTCTAACTATATCCCCAAACCTCAACTGTAAAATTAACCTAAACTTAACACTAAAAACCTAATCTTAACTCTTAACATAACCTCTAACCTCCAAACCCAATTGCAACTTCTATACTACACTTAACCCCTAACATAGAAATATTTTTTTTTATCTTGGAAGACAGGGTCAAAAACATTTTTAATCCTTGTGGGGATTTTTGGCCCTTAAAAGTCTAGTTAAACAATGACATGGAAACACAAACACACACACACACACACACACACACACATACACACACACACACATACATACAGTAAATACACACAAAACCCTCCGACACACAAACACATACACACGCACACACACACACGTACAGTAAATACACACAAAACTCTCCCATCTGGGGCGAGACGGCCAGCACCCCCACCCTACTCAACACCTGAGGGAGAACAAAGACTCATATACTACCTCCATTGTAAGGCAAGCCAAGAAACACAGTTTGAAGAAACGCAGATCAGTTTGAACACCTTCCAGAGACACACGGTGTAAATTAAGAGGATTCCCGAGAGGCGTCAGTATGACCTCTCAAACAAAAGACACAGGGGAGACGTAACGTGTAAAAAGGGAAACATGAGCAAATACTGTTATTGTAATTAGCGACATTACTTATGTTGACACCTGTGTATGATACCGTACAGCTGTGGAAGCTCCATTGAGCAGTATGGCTTGTGGGGCAGGGCCAGGGTTTTCAATAGTCATTGTATAGTGAGCTGATTGTTTGAAAGGCTCCACACACCCAGCCCTGGTCTCTGGAGGTGGATTCATCATAGCACTGTAGCTGAGGAGCCTTTGTTTCTCTCACAAATGGCTTCCACCGTGCAGCACAGCCTTCCCCAAACATGCCCTCTATTCATGAATTAACAGGTAAAACAGTAAAACAGTCCCAGTACATTCAAATATGATGCTGGATTTAAAACCATTAGGCTGTACTGTATGTGTGTTAAGATCTACCAATACACCGTATTACTTTTAATTTAGCTGGTAACCCTGAGCCTATGCAAGCCGCCCGCTGTAGTCAGGAAGATTTTTCCTGTGTCTGGCCTCACTCCTCCAGTAGGGGTCACTCTTCTCTCCTCTCTTTTCCTCTCTCAAGGAGCGTTGAGCTCTACTTACAGCCTACTGTAGATGGATACACCGTACTGTTTCTAGGTTTGAGCTTCATCTTGCATCTCAAACGTCGGAACTCATGCGCTGTTTGACGTATTTAGATATGCTAAAACACACACACACACACACACACACACACACACACACACACACACACACACACACACACACACACACACACACACACAAACACCCCTTGTAGTGGCGTGACGTAGAACCTGATTGGTGTGAAGGCCACATACCTGAGCCAATAAATATATAACAGGAACACGCACAAAGCCACGTCAACAGACAAACAGGGAAGAAGACATCCGCTAACACAGGTCAAAAATACGGAAAAAC